>JAVQJG010206437.1:0-14617 GCA_036024015.1 Craterocephalus amniculus
AGAAATGCTAAAATATTCCTCTCAAAATCAGTCCACAATGTCCGCTAATCCTCATCCACTCCCCTTCGTTCCCTGACGCTAACCTCCCAGCTGCAGAACGTGTTTCCCTCGCTCGTGTACCTTTAGCGTAACGTGCAGCGCATCGTGTCATACACTGTTGGAAAGCTCTCGTTCTGTGCTTTCAGAAACCGTTTGAATCTTTTGAATTGTGCTAATGGTTTGAGAGTTACGGTACCGAGGAGCTCAGGTAATAAACATCTGACGCGCAGCTGAATCTAGTCTCTTATTGGACGGTCGTAATATGGAAGTCCTGGGACCTACCGTAATAATCGTAATATGCACGCAAAGGTCTATTTCTCTGCTTTCTGGTAGTTTTTTTAATTTCGCTGATATCTTAAATGGTTCGAGAGTTATGTTCGTGACAAGCACGCATGTTGAGTCGCTATCGCCGCCAACAGGTCAGTACTAAAAGGGTTAAACAACAATGTCTTATTTAACTAAATTATAATTTAGCAAATTTATATTTATTATTATTACTTATTTGGTCTCCAATTATTTAAATGAATATTAAACATTTTTCCTTTTCTTTAATGGAAGGGGACGTGTCATCTTGTCTTTAACCTGGTAAAAAGCTGCTCATTACGCTTTCTTTAAAATTCTTCTGTAACTTCTATAAAAACTTTACATTCATCCACAAAGCCTCTGCAGTCAGATCTGAACCTTGCACAGTCAAATATTTGTGCAGTGGGTGAGATGATCCACGGCTCCGAGAACCAATTTACACTCTCATTTTCTTCCTCGTCGGCTACTCGATTTCTCTGTTGACTGCTCGCTCTTGGTCTCATGTGCTACCCCTTCCTCCCCGACTCCGACTCCCCTGTATTGGCTCCATATGAGACGCGATGATTAGATCATTGGATATGACGTGGATGGACCAGTGACCTCTTTCTACTCTGATTGACTCAAAAACAAACAGGCACTTGCTCAGAGCCGCCTCAACCCAACACAATGTCCAATATTTCCCTGCTTACACGTGTCCCTTTTATGTCTGTGTCTCTGCAACGTATTGTTATCCAGACTTTGGCAACGCTGAAAAAGAGATGTCAGAAATCAGAAAGGAAAGGAGAAAAGATTCAGTTCCTGATAAGAAAGATGGAGACAAGAGAGGCAGAGAAAGAGAAACAAAAATAGTGTGACAGAGGAGGCAATCCTTCAGGGAGAGGTGGAAATGAGATTCATGTGGGGGAGGGAGGGGGAATTAAAGTTTCACAGAACTTATACTAAAGCCTATTTATGGGAGCAGTTTTCATATTCATGAAATATTTCCCTCCACAGACACAGGCGCTTCTTTTACTTAAAGGAGTCTGAACTCGTCACCAGAGACTGGAGGACAATCCAGCGGGTGAACGTTTTCTGTGGAGGATACATCGTTGTCAACCCAAACCTGAAAATAGAAAAGATCATTTTACAACAATAACAATTAAAAAAGGGGGATGGTTTTCTGAGGGGAACGTACTTCATGTTCATAAATATTCAGCCCAGAAAGCACAGAGGATTTGTGACAAACCGGATGCAATCAGACTAATGAAGGCGCCATCCCTCGGGGAGGAACTTGTATCGAGTCTGACGACATAAAGGGGGGCACTGCACACGTTTCTTTTGCTTTATTAGTGCTCATATGTCTAAATGTAATAAATCAGGGTATATCTGATTATCTCATATCTGAGCTGTTATATAAAGCTTCACTTATTTAATTCTGATGGTCTAATACCTTTTTACATCACATTACTTGGTTGAGCTGGTGAAACCAACTCAGAAATTCATCGTTTGGTTTGTGGTTTCCATAGAGACCATGCATCTAGCTATCCATTCATTCATTTTCTGTACCACTCAATCCACTTCAGAGTGATGAGTGGGCTGGAGCATATCCCAGCTATTATCAGGCGAGAGGCGGGGTTCATCCTGCGTCTAAGGCCTGATAATAGTGTATTCATCCCAAAAGGAAAAAGTTTTCTCTGAATCGAGTCCACCCCGAAGCCACACCAGCAGCAGTGGGCTGTCATTTGATGGCACCCAGGGAGCAGTTGGGGGTAAAGGGACTTGCATCTTCGTTGCCAAACAAAACCTGGGCCCCTTTCCCCCAGTCCACCTGTCTGCCTGCTGGGCAACCACTTTGTTACATATAGGGTTTATGTCCACCAACAGCTATAACATATTTGACTGCATTTCACCAGCTGCGAAGGACAAGAAGATCTCTGTCCTGTCGTCTGACACAGCTGGGGGGAACTGCGTCTGGGTGACATGTTCCAGCAGGTATCTGTGGTTGGACTCTGGCCAGTTTGGGAAGCCATTGTCTAAGACTGAAGGCAGGATTTTAACCTTTCCACCTGCCTCAGGTGAGTGAAGGTAGATAAGGTGGGTCCATGCTTCCATGATGTTTCCAGCAGACTCTGAGCCCAGAGACTCATCAGACCAGTTGGTCCAGCTCCGGTGAGTCTGTGTGAACTGCAGCCTCGGTTTCCTGCTCTTGGCTGACAGGAAGGCCCCTGGTGTGTCTCTGCTGTTGTAGCCATCACAACAGTGTTTTGTCATCTGAACTGAAGACTTTCGTTGGCTTCCGGCTGCCTTTCTATCACCTCCAAGCGCATATTGTTGATGAACAGCAGTGGCCCCAAGATGGAGCCTTGGGGAACTCCGCGGGTCATTTTTGTTAACCCAGTTTATAACTTATTTATTGAACTTCTTACTGCCTTTCTTTCATCTTAAGTCACTTAAATCCACATCTTCACACCTCAATGCATTGACATACTGTCATGTGATCACTTGTTAACACAACTACCTAATCAACCTGTTAAGCAGGTAGACTAAAATAAAGTGTAGCTTCCATGTGTTTCCTTATTTCCCTTGAGGGATCACACTAAAATAGCTTGTTGTCGTCTCTTGTTCCCTGTTTTGTCCTTTAACAACAGCTGAATAAATTAGTGGGCTGGTATGGAAGAAGCGAAAGTGACTTCAAAGAGCCCAATAATCAGCCTCACGTCTTAGAACAACATCACTGCACACAGCGTTTGATGTATTAGGGAAACTGTGAGAGCAGATTAAGTCATGAGAGGCTGTGTCTTGTATAATTCCCTGCTGGCATATTTATACCACCACAAATCAACATTTGCACTCACAAAAGGACTTTAGAACTGTTTCTGCTGAAGGTGATCCCACTGTGGATGCAGGTGTTGATTTATGGTCTATTAAAGGTGTCGGAGGAGCACTGTACGACGTGAGGGACCACGTCCCCTGATCTCTGTCATCGCCTGCCTCAGTGTCATGCACACAAACACACATCCTGTGTCCGTGAGCTGGGCTTTACCGCACACAACAGTCATAAATCAGCTCCCAGTGATTTGTTAATCACCGTTTACAATCCGGCTCACCTCCTCGTTTGTTCTTAGAAATCATTCTTTCCGTTTGAAATATGAAGGAGCAGATTAAGCCTCACCCTTCTCAGTGCAGAAAGTTGCAGATGAATCTGGTTGCATAATGGAATTTCAAGTATGCTGGTCGTCAGACCAGTGATTACTTTAGATTTTAGCTGATTCTTGTTAGTGTTTTGCAGATATAAAATCAAAGAAAGCCGGTAGGATCAGTAAGCGTAAGATGAACTGCTCATCAGAATGCTTCTGAAAAGGTTAAGTATACATTTTTTGGCCATCCTATCTAAGAGTAAGCAGTAATAAGTGATGCATCGCCGACCACTTTTCAGGATAGGTGGTTCGACCAGCGTTGGCTTATCGACTCGGGTGGACTGGACTTAATACATCAGAGCTAAACATAACTGAATACAGATTATTCATAAGAATATTGACTATAATGAGGAACTGTAGGTGAGCTATTAAGCAGGGAGAAGGAAGGAAAGGGGATGATCAGAGCTGGAATGGCCAAGCAGGATTGCCACCAGATTAGTTAAGAGCAGAGAAACTTTGAGGAAACCTCGACTGAGATGAATGCAGACTAACATACTGGATGCAATTATAAGGATTTCTTCAGACTGATGAAGCATAGCCTGATCCCATAATCCTCCTGTAAAGACATCAGAATCTGCGAGGCTGTTCATGCAGTTGAGTCTAAAGCCGGAACCTGCTTTTTCTAAAATATCCAAGCTGATGTAGTTAGTGTAGGGAATAATTCAGCCTACATTGTCACATTACTGTACCAGTAGAGTTCAAAGATGAAGTTGCAGTGTTGTTCTGACAGTTTGAAGCCATTAGGGTCTGAATTCATCATCATCTAAAGACCACAGGGGACACCATAACTACTAATGCCCTGTTTGTACTGCAGCAATCCCTAAAAGCATAGAGTTACTGGCTCAAGTCTTTATTCTACAGTCTTGTGGTGCTGCTGGTTTTAAAAACTAAAAAGATATTTTATCTGATTTCCTGTCTGGAAACTAGGGGTGTCATCAACTAAAGATTTTCATGGTTGAATCCGATTTGTTAGATCTCATCTTGTTTTTCCCTCACTGATGCATACAATAATCTTATTTGCATCTTTTACCGCTCCAGAGAAAAGAGCTGGCAAGACCAATAACAAACATACTTCTTCATTTGGCATTCATTCATTCATTCATTCATTCATTCATTCATTCGGCTCGGTCTCTGAGGAGAGTTCAGCACAGAAGAGCTGCTCTCAGGAATCTAATCTGGCAAATCAGCCGGTCATTGTGGCCCAGTAAATTATTAGGCTCCCTAACAACATGTTCTTAGTTTTACCATGTGCATAATACTCCAGCAGCGCCTGCAGTGTCTCCATCTGCAACATTGCACGGGAGTGGTGGTGTTATGTTTGCAGCAGTCAGACTGGAAAACTGATCTTGGCATTCAGTGGAACAGGATACCACAGGTAAGACGATACCTCCGCAAACTACTTACAGGCTTCATAAATCACATGGCGTGGGCAAAGCTGATGTATGTGCATAGTCTCCTCCCAACATTATGCACGTTATGGCAGAAACAGCCATACTGCATATTCATCAGCAGCAGACACGCAAAGTGGAGAGCGGCACTATTCTGCCAGGACAACAGGTGCAATCCTCATTGCGTGGTCTTAATAAATCAGCTGCGGCTGCAGATGGAACTAATTGTTTTAGTGCATGCTAACCTTTTGTAAATCAGTTCCTAAGTGTCAGTGGTGTGATGCCCACAAAGCTGTTGAATTAGTTCCTCACGGTCCTTCGTTTTGGTGAAAGGGTGCAGACAAAGATTTACGATGCCAGTCCTGAAACTTCAACATGAAATAAAGCAACTGGGATTCCTTAAAGCCTAAAATCTTCTCATAAAACTAGAATGAGATTTTGAACTTCGCTGAAAGGCAACCTACACTCACATCCACATCCCTCATAATCTGGACTTA
Organism: Craterocephalus amniculus; assembly: GCA_036024015.1. Lineage (NCBI taxonomy): Eukaryota > Metazoa > Chordata > Actinopteri > Atheriniformes > Atherinidae > Craterocephalus > Craterocephalus amniculus. The sequence continues at coordinate 5,404 of JAVQJG010206437.1, forward strand.
TCATGGATCTGTGGTATTTAGCCATGACATTGGTCATTAGGGATGTGTTCGTCACACGCTTCTGGGAAGATAATGAAGAGTGTGAGTTAAACATGTCGGGATTAACTTAACATATGTTCCAACATTTTCTACTGAGGTCATATTTATCCTTTTTTTCCCCATGAAATGAGAGTTTTTCAACACACAGGTAATAAAAACCAGCATTGGAAATATTTTTACTTCTTGCTGTGGGTCCCTCATCTAAACCCGTCAGCATAAAGGGAAGACACTAGATCATCCTGTAATGCAGTGGTGATGAAGGCATCAAAGTGTTGCCATTTACATGATCGATCGCAGTGCAGTACGAGCATTGGGTCACAATCAGAAAGCGATATAAGCAACAGCAATCAATAAATAAGGAGTAAAATTAGAAAATAGCTCACTAATTAAATGTAACAAAAACAAAAACCTATGTCTTCTAATTTAGAGGGTGGCAGTAATGGACCCTTTATCCTGACAGCCAGCTAGTAAAAGAAGAAGATGCACAGAGTATCCTCAGTCTCTCCGGCAGAGCCTTGGGATCCAAGCAGCACATTTGATGAGAATATAATAAGCCGTGTTACTTTTTTCACTTACAGGTGATCTTATTACATCTTCCGTCGTGGAAATAAATCTGCTGAGGTTACAGAAGCTTCTAGAAACTCTGATCCAGATCAGCTGCCTGATTCACAGATGAAGGAGATCCGGTGGAATATCAGAGTGCGTGACCTTTGCTCTTGGCCAGGCAGTGTATAATGTGTTTCTAATGGCTGAAAGTTCAAAGTAATGTTTGTGTTTGTAATAATGACAATCAGTCTGTTCTGCCAACTTCCAGGATTACTGCCAACTTCCAGGATTACAGCGTGTGCAGAATAAATGAGTAAATGTGCCTCAAACTTTCGGCTTCTGAAAATATTGAGATGTTCGGTTACATCTTTTAACATCTGTCTTCTTTCTCTGTAATGCAGCTGTAAAGGTATTTTTGTAACACGTGGAGTCCAGTTCTTGTAATCTAAAGGTTTTTAATTGGCTTTATGTTCCCTTATAGAGTGATCATCTCTGGGCTTTTACATGATCAGTGATTGCATAGTGCACATCACAAGGAGCTTAATTCATCTTTAATGAATCATCCATCAATCAAATTTTGACAAATCCTATCCCTCCTCTCTCTCAAGGCCATCAAACTAATCATGCATCAGAGGTTTTAAACTGTGATATGAATGAGATAAAATGCTATTAGAAGGTGATCCCTGTCTTCAAGACACCATCTCTAACTTGCGTCACTTTTTTATGTTTGATGCTCAGGATCGTCATTTCTTTCAACCCCAGCATGCGTCTCCCTGAAGGAAGATCCAGATATCTTCACCTCTAAGATTTGGATTCATGGAGTCTCACCGCTGACTATAGCACACTCTGATACCTTTGAAATAAAGAAATCTTAGTTTGGTCTTTAGTATTATGGGCTGGACTCGCCATTATTCATCCATTTTTCTGCACAGCTTATTCTAGTGCAGGTCAAGGAGAAACTGAAGTCTGTCCCAGTAATGAGCAGGTGAAAGACGAGGCAGAGTCCTGCACTGGTCCAGTTTTACAAACCCACACCTGTAATGACGACCAAAAACAACCCAGTACCTGCGTTGATTTTATACACGAATCTGGAACCGACCCGTTGATCTAGAACTAGTAACTGTAGGAGAAATGGATGACCTTAAGACCACGTGACCGGAGGTCCCGAGCTGAAAAAGAGGCTCAGTGGGCAATGATAGGAACAGCCCTTCCTTTATCACATTATTTTCTTTATTTGTTGTTGTTAGGGATGTTGGGAAAAACAGGCCGGACCCAGGAAGGAGCAGACAAAGTGAATCTGAAGCACAGTAATATTTAATATGAACACAAAGAAGGCTCTGGCAGAGGTGGGGGTGAAGCGGCTGGCGGAGATGTTCACAGGGCTGAGGTCAAGGAAAAAGGAGTCCCATGAAAAAGGAATTTCAAAACCAAAAGTTACTTTATCTTCCAAAACACTTGAGCATCCAAAAAGCTAGAACAGAGTGGCCTGTATATACCACAGGAGAGGCAACAATCTGGCAATGAGTAGAAAGCTGGCTGGCCTTTAAATAGGTAGACAAGGATCACCAACAGCTGAGGGGAATCTTCTCATTAGCACTGATCATCACCACACCCAGCTGGAAGACAGAAAAACGGTACCAAAACAAACCCTGACAGTTGTCACATTTTAGGTGATTTTTTTTTGTCTCAGTTTTTATTTGCAATGAAAATAAGGAAACAACAATGCAGTAAATATCGTCCCTTCACACACAAAATAAAATAAGTATTTAGTAACTACCTTCTACCTTGTATAAATTTAATTTTAAAAATGCTTTAGGACTAATGAACCTTTGCAGCTTATAGTAAACGGGTGAAAGTAAAGAGGGATAAGTTGATCCACAAAATCTCACTAAGCAAATGTGGTGCTGAGCATCCGTTTTTCTACACTTTAAATTATTCATCTGTAAAAAAAAAGCCAATTAGGGAGTAAGAGAGGGATCAGGGAGGAAACAGAGCAAAACCCACAACAAAGAAACAGAAGAAAATGACAGAGCTGAAAAAAGGGATCTCCTGAGAACCCAGCAGAAGTGGTTCAGTGTTGGCGACTGACTGATTAGCTTGTTTCCCAACAATCCTGTGAGTAAAACAGGATGAATAACCAGGCCATACTTGTACAGACTGTAATATTAATGACCAAAGACTTGTCTGCATTTAGCTGAGACGGCTCACCAAAGATCGGTGAGACGCGTGGAGGCAAACAATCCTGTCGCGTCCGACCCCTGCAGAGATCAGCCATGTTTCTTTGTGTGAACACATTAAGAAGTCAAACAGAAGCAGAAGAGATACGTGTCATGAAGTTTGGTGTTTAATTTTTAAATAAAACCTCCCAGTTTAACGCCTGGCTCCACATCTCTGCTGACACCACAGCTTTATGTCCTCATCAGCCATGTTAGCTTTGTTAGCCTGATAGCGAACAATGTTTGGCCCAAATACGAAGACGTTGACTAAAAGCTTCCGAAACTCAGTCGCATGACTGCCACACCCGGCCAACAAAGACATTACAAAGAAGGCTTCCTGTGTTAGGACCACTTCTGGTCCACATAAACCGCATCCAGGCCAACACCTGGCATCAGCACCAGATGTGGACCAAAGGAGGCTTGCTGTAATCCAGCCAGGGTGGCACATGTGGCAAATCCCGCCCACTGGGGACGTAATGCCAAAAACGTTGGACATCTAAAACTAACCATTAGAATCGTTTACTTGACCCTCTGATGCAGGTTATTGAATAACCAAACCAGCACACACACCGTGCAGTGCGGTTCCATCTGGGCTGATTAGTGAGAGCACGGTCTCTGGTGGCTCTGAAATGGCTCCTGGCTGCTAATGCTGCAATATGCTCCAACACTGAACATGCAGAGTGAGGACCACAGTGTCCCATCTCACAAAATTACCTCATTTCTTAAATTACCCCACATAGATTCAGAGGAGACCAGCACATGCCAGGGGAATGCCGTTCAATACAGTGCCTGGAAATATTCTATTGTAATTGCAGTGTGAAGCAATCATCCTCCTCCTTTTTCCATTCTCGGAGTCCTCGTGGAGTTAACAAGCATGCTTTTTCAGATGCACTTTTAATTGCCTGAACTACACAAATGTGCCCGTGTAGCAAGCTGCACTGTGCTGCTGCTTTTCTTCTTTATCATCACTTTCTTCCCATTACAGGTCTCCATGTTTGAGCGAAGGAGGTATAAAAAGGGCCGTTTATGAGTGTTTCACTGAATTTAATATCATTCATACTGATGAAGAGCAATGGAATAAAGGAATTTCACCATCTGTGCTGCTTTTAGGTTCTTTGCTATTTAAGAAATGTTATAAATTGACTGTTTTTTAGTTTTTTGTAACATGTAAAAACATATAAAGGTTTAATCATGATAAATGCCGTCTGGATGGAACTGCTTAACCTTGATACCTAACTTTTTTTGGGATTTTTTTTCTTCTCTAAAGTTTCCAGCTTTCATCTTTTTTCCCTTCTGTGTGTGCTGGCTTCATTTTTGATCTTATTTAAGTTCTTGTACCTTGTAACCTAAAGTCATTTTTAACTAAACTACTGAGAGATAATCCAGATGAGATGAAAACCAAAATCTGAATTACTATTTTAATTGATTGTGTCAAATATTCTGCACATCTCTTGATTGCTGCTAAAATATTTCCCATTTTAGTTACAGTTCCCTGTGTGTGTTGGTCCCAGGATGATGCATTTTCCACAATAACTCCTACATTCTGGCTTCTTCTACCTGCTTTACTAGCATGTTGTTTATGAGATCTGGTATTTATTTAGTATCTTATCAGCTGTTATTAAAACGTGTTCTGTTGTTTCCTGCAGATTCTTTAGTTATCCAACGCAGTATCTGCATGTTGCATGTGCTGTACTCTACACGCTTTATCAGTGTGACAGGATTTTAGCGATAATTTTATAATTTTATCTTTTGTATTTATAGAAAAAATAACAAACCTGAAATATTAATATAAATCCACCCGTTTATGGTCTCTAAGGCTAATTTTCATCTGTTGTCCTCAAAACATGTTCATTGTTTTACTAATTTTGTACTCCAACTTCATGCACTTACACTTTTACCTTTTACTGTTTGAATTTCATTATGTTTACCTTTTACGGCTGCTCCAGCACATTTTCTGCATTTGTACGTCTTCTGTTCATTATTGTGCAAATGTCCCTTACTAAATAATAAATCCAAAAGTTGCCCTGAGTGTCACACAGTCTGTTTTAATCTATTTGACCAGTTTAATTCTCTTGCTGATATCAAACAGCAGAATATTCTTTGTGCATCGACTTTAGTTTTAAGACTCACTAGAATATCAAAGGACATGTCGATGTGTCCCTCAGAGTAAAGTACATGCTACGTTTTTATCAGACAGATCAAGAGTTTCAGATAATCCAGCCGTCTACCCGGCTAGTCCACTTAAGTAGGAGTTTTATTCCACGCTGTGGAGTAGGGAGCTCTCGGCTTTGTTCCGCTCTAATTGTGCAACGTTTTGAGGGCTGCTGCAGCGCGGAGCCTCTCGTGACTTCAGCCATGCTGTTGTTTGCAGCAGTGCTCTGTGAATAGATGGGATGTAAATGAAAGCAAAGAAGCCATTGTGTGAGATGAAAAAGCAGGTGGGCATGTTGTTGTGGATTATTCTGACTTTACGTTGTGACTTTTTGCACTCAATTAGAGAAGACGTTGAAGGAGCAGCTTTCCACAGGATCAGGTGTCTCATGCTGCTTCTCTCTGATGAATCTATTTTCTTTTAAAAAATGTAGAAAACACAATACATTTTTAAAGTTATCTAAACTGCAGAAAAAGAAAAACAAACAAAACAAAAACAAACACAAAAGCAAGTTAATGAAAACCTGCCGTACTGGCAGTTGTGTGGTTTCAGTAGATAAGCAGGTCTGTTGTCACCAGTCCCCTAAGATCTGCTCCATAAATAGACAACTTCCTGAAAATAAAACAAAGAGCGTGCTGCTGTGCGGCTGGATGCACACTAACACACAGTTGGAGATTGATAAATAATTGCGGCTCTCATAAATGAAAGATGACGGGGAACAAAGGCTGCGTATCGTCAGGAGAGTTTTCAGAGCAGCTAAAAAACAGCAGATGATGCACAACATTAATTGATGTTATTATTGATAATTACTCTCCTTTTTTTCACCTCTGACAGTTTCTGATGAACACTGTCTCATGGTTCCATCGTATTCGCTGATTTACAGGAGATCTGATGCCAAACATACGTAAACTCTGGTTCAGTCCTCTTGCATTTGATCAAATGAAACTAAAATAGATAACTGGTCTGGTTTGGAGTTGGCAGCAGGAAGAAGAATGATAGGGCTGACATGGTGGACGGCGGAGGATCTGGACCAGGTTTGGACCTGGACTCAGATCAGGACTGTGCATCCTCTTCCCTACATGCCGCCTTACAGGCTGCAGGAGTCGCCACTGAATGTGTGGAGAGCAAAGTAGTGATCACAAAATGACCCACAATGCATCAGAAAAGTAGTGAACATGGACGGTCCCTACACGGGTCGATATGGCCCCCTTCAAAGTTTGTAACCATTGTTAGATTTTCGTTGGGCGGAGCTTAGCCTGAAAGTAAGGCAGAGGCTACGCTAACAAGTGGAAGCTAACAACAACTTTTGGGGGCATTTTAGTAAACGGAGGGTTTGGTTTGAGAACTCTGGGAATACGTCCACACGCAGTGGGATGTGTGTTCAGCAGAGAGGAAGTCATGGCACAGAACAACTACGTCATAAATGATGATATACGTCGGCGTATGTCAGGAGCCAGCGTCATAGCGGAGACGATGATGGGTAGGAAAACTGCGTCATCGAACACCAGGAAAACCATTTTCATACATCCATACATCAGAAACGTTGGTCTTTACACACAAACCCATGTTGGCCACGACTTTTGCTCACGTCATCACGCCTGTTTCATCACACCTTTCAGCCAAAACGTTTTTTGGCTAAAAAAACTAAGAAATGCCCTCTTGGGTTGTTCTTGGTCTCTGAATATTTGGCGCCCCCCCACTTCTTAGAGATATTTAAGAGGTTTGTTGAAATGTCGGCTTAAATGTATTACATTATGTGAATTTAATGCAGAGTCATCACATTTCGGTCCGTGGTTCCTCCTCTGGGATGTGGTGGAACGGGAGTTTGTCATCATGACCCCCCCGCCCCCTTATTAAACTCTGACTCTGCGGTTTTACCTTCAAATCATCACAAAAGCACCTGTAATGAGCCATGTGACACATGCTGCTCTCAGGTGAAAAGGTCCAGTGCGTAGGGTCAGGTAAGGCCGACCAACTCCAGGAATTAGTCTCCTCCCCAATCTCTGCCTCCGCTTCCGTCGTTGCTTTCCTCTTTATTTTCCTGAACTGCCTCGTCTCTCTTTTCTCTCATATTCTGAGCTTCCCTGCTTATTTCTCCCTGACCTCCGCCCCCTCCCCTCTGTCTGATAGTCACTGAGGTGTATAAAGTAATTTTCTGAGGCCAAAAGAGGCTCCGAATTGCAGAATTTGCATTCATTGCAGCAAAATGGAGAAGCTGCAGAGAAAATCAGAGCTTCTTGAAAAGATGATGTGAACAGAGCGAGATAGCGAGGTGCATTGTGGAGGATAGCGGGCTCATTGAGATGAACAGTTTGCAGAGTCAAAAGGATTCTTTTCCAGCTGAATGGAGACTTTTCTCACAATGAATAAGAACAACTGCAGTTGTCACACCTTTGCTTCCATAAATGACCCAACCTTAGCGGTGCTGTGATCCTGGCATCCCGATGGCTGCATTGTTGACACGTACATAAACAAACTGTAGCTGCTAGTAAGCCTTCCACATAATAACTACATTTTTCCACATTCTGTTATCTCTTTATATTATAAATGCAGAATACAGATTTATTCAGAAATGTGGCAGGTTTTTTTCCACTCCTGACTGGAAGACTGAATAAAAGAGATAATTGAAGGTCAGAAAATTAGAGAAATTAAATGAAGCTGAAGAAAATTTAAAACTTTAAAGCAACTTATTATCTACAAAAATATGAGGAACGCGCTGCAAAGATAGAGGATGTTTAAAAAGGGAAAAGGTGTTCCGAGGACTTCAGGCCCTCCCTGGATGATAAGAGAGTTTGGCACAGAGATAATGCTTCAGGCTGAAAAAAGGAAATTTGACCCTGAGAATCCAGCCAATCAGAACGGGTATGCAGACTGATGGAAGGAAGTACACAAGAAAAAAATGCACAATTTTTATGATTTTCACACCTGAAAAACAAACACATGACAAACCAGGCGAGTCCTGATGTCGTTCACAACACCTCTGTTGTACAGGAAATGTGAAGTACAACTGTACTCACACGACGTGATTGACACGAGACAGCAGATAAGCTACGCTGGCTGCAAACATCTCTTCAAAGCCGACAGCGGCGGCAGCCTGACAAAGAGCCGCAGATGCAGAAATGACAGATGTTCTCCTGCAGCTTTATTCGCTTTCATCCCAGTTAGTGGAGACGGTTCAGTTAGTCAAACCCGGCACTCTGCCCCCCCACACCCACACCCACCCACTCACAACCACACACGCAACCACACAAACACACACCCCCACTCACAACCACACACACACACACACCGACTCACTCACAACCACACACACACAACCACACACCCACCCACTCACAACCACACACACACACACACACACAACCACACACCCACCCACTCACAACAACACACACACACACACCCACACCCACACAACCACACACACACACACACACACACACACACAAACACACACAACCACACACCCACCCCCACCCACTCACAACCACACACACGCACACATACGTGTTTCTATGGCACAAGGGGGACCTAAAAATTGTACCTGAAACATTTTTCACCATGGGGACCGAACTGTACAGAATCATTCTATGGCCAAATTAATAGTCAAAAACAGCTCTCTGACTTTTTTAAACACTTTTGACCATAAAGTTTACCAAAATTTACCGTTTTTTTTCCTAATTAATTTTGTCATGTTTTTGTATTTCGCTGGGGACCGCTCTTTAGTGTAATACCACAAATCGCCACCAGGTGTCACTTACTTCACCGTAACCGTATTTTGATTTTTCCAATAACTTACAAGTTTGTACAAGAGCAGAAATTAAAGAAATCTTTTGCAATTAGTGAAAATGATCATTTAAGGCGAGAATGGTGCATATATTTTAGAAGTGTGGAAACACGTTTTTTTTTACAAGAATAAGATGTAAAGCAGCCATGATATCTTATACGAGTATGACGTGTGGATGCTTTCATATGGAGTGGGGCATGGAGATTTGCTTAATTATCTGACACCTTCCAGGACTTTATAAGGGTAATGTTTGGCCCCTATAGACTAGACAAATCACAAATGGTGAAGAATTTGAAAGTAAATACGTTTAAGTACAGTAAGATGTGATTAATGATATATTGTAACCAGTTGCTGTGATTTGTTATGATACATGTTATTTGGATAAAGACTTAAACGGGCTAAAAGCGAAATTCGTTGTTTTCACACTGAAGGAATTAAAAAATCTTTTTGTGAAGAACTGGGTGTGTATTTTCA
>JAVQJG010206479.1:0-12775 GCA_036024015.1 Craterocephalus amniculus
GCCAACTTTACAGCAGAATTAAACATGTTTACAGCCTGGTTCAAAAAACCATTTTAGGATTAAAATGTCAGGTTTACCTTCATGACAACTGTGGGGGGAGTGAAAAAAATTCTAGCGCCTCTGTTTAGATGTTATTTAATCCTAAAGTTCCTCATTAGTTGTGGGCGTGTCCTTTTGATTGACAGGTGCCAGATATCCGGAAAAATGAGGCCTAACGTAGCACAACCGCAGTTTTTAGCCGCTAACAGCGCTTCATATCTTTATCCAGCCTTCCTCCGTTGGCTGGTTAGCTCCCGTTAGCTGTGGGTTAGCTTTGTTAGCACGTAGCTCGGAGTTGTCTATCATCCCTCCCCACACTCTCAGCCCCCCTCTCCGCGCCTCGTTGTCGGCCATTTATGGGCTTTCCGGCAGTCACGAGACTCGTGACGGTGACAAGATGGCGGAGGAAGGAAAAGCCCAATGTGCATCACTTCAGCTCAATAGAATCCTATGGGTCACGTGGTTTTAGGGTTTGTCCATTCTTTTTACAGTCTATGCTTCTGGCCGAAAAAAAAATCTAATGTCCCTCCTCTTCGAAGGGGGCGACATGATTTGGCGACACGCATTTCTGTCAGGGCTGTGTGAGTGTGCGCATGTGTCATCAGCCAATTAAACGTGCGTGTGAGGGAAAAAATGGGCCAGCACATTCAGCACGTAAAAAGGGGTAAATATAAGTCTGAACATAATGAAAATAATTCACTTCATAATGGTTGGGTCAATTCTGTCCTCACAACATATGCGAAGACTATTTAAATTAATATGTTACTGGGCTCATTATATAATGTGAATAAGGTTGCTTAAAAGTTGGTTGGGACAATTTGAGCCTCATGAAAAGTTGGTAGTGTTTTGTCCCTACCGTCCCTATGCAAACCTATTCCCTTGATTCCTACACTAGGAGTCCACATAACCCTATGGTTGCAGTGCTCCTGGATCGTGTCAGATTGAGCTGGTGGTCTTTTCTGCCGGCCTTCTCATCTGAGGTGCAGAGACGTTGCTTAGCAGCAGAGACTCAGAGGGTGTAAAAGGTGGGGAGGACTGATGTGCAGGACCAGGTCGGGTCATCAGTCATGAAACCGGCCTCTAGCGCTGTGTGGTTGATCTTTACTGGGTGGTCGTTTCTTCCATCCCCAGTTTGTTTTTCCGTTGTTGAGGATCAAAGTGTTTCTGCAGCAGTCTGAAGAGATTCACCTCCTTCCTGTCCTGTTCTGGATCAGATCGCTGTTATGTCTGGTTCTGGTTTACTGTCTGGTGGTGGGTGACTAAACCAAAGCTTAGTCAGCATTACATAACCTGGAGACTGTATAAAGATGCTGTTTGAGCATCTTCATAGTTTATTCTCAGCTCCAATGTAAAAATCTTAAAGAACTGAGTTGATGTGTCGTCCCCACACTAAAAACAAAATACTAGGGCTGGGACGCTTTCCTCCCGATTGGATACTTCGACGATTTTTTTAATTTCAATTGCAATACTTCTGATTCTATGACAGACAATTTTTTGTTAATTTTAGTTTTCATTTGTAACCCCAGCTCATGTGAAAAAATTGATCAGGAAACAATATTTCCCCCAAAAACAGCAGGAATAAATCGGAACCAGCTGAAAATGAAACATTTAGATCGGGACAACACAACACAGCAGCCAGACCGGCATCTGCTGATATAACACCCAGCAAGACAAAAAGTTTTTAAACAATATAAAAAAATTAATAAATATATTTTTAAATATAATAAATAAATAAATATAATAATAAATAATTTTTTTCAAAAACAAAAAAAAAAGTGAAACAAAAATTGTGACATTTCTGTGAATTTATTATTTTTCCCACCTGAAGACATGGTTTCCCTTCTTAAAACTAACATACTGTATTAAACTAGTTCTAGCATAACCAGATTAGCACTGCTGCATAGCTCAATGCTAACATCAGGTTAACAGCCTTGCATATCGTCTGTAGCACAAACATCTCTTCTAGAAATGTTAGGAATCTATATTTAACTTGACTTCAAACTGGTTTAGTGGTACTGGTAATCCATGCTGTGTGACGTTTCTGTCCCTCTCCTCCTCCTGAGGGTCCAATCAGATTCCAGAGGTGACCGTAGCTCTAAGTCCACTCTGATTGTAAATGAACGAGGAAATCTTCTGAGAGTCTGCAGAACTGTTGCTATATAAGAAAGAGTATAAGAAAGTCTGAATAAGAAAGTTTGATTTTTTTTTAAATGATGATCTAAACCTATGTACATAGGGAAGCCCATTCCCACCGCATATAAATTACACATACTGACGAGGTGCCATACTCATTAAATAAAAGTCATAATTCCCAGATGTATTTGTTTTAATCTTGAATTTTTACAAATATCCTAATTATGATGTCCATGACGTCCATGACGACCATAAACAGCGCTTCCCGTCCGAAGCAAACAGGCTCTAAGCGAGTCTTTTCAGGTGAAAGTGACGTAGCATGCTAGCGGCTAGCTGCTGCTTCATAACTACAATCCACATCGAGCCAAAATGCTTCTTATTACCACGTTTTCTCATGTTGTTGATGGAAAGAAACGAAGCAGGAAGGAGAGTTTTTAACTTCCGGCAGACATACGAACGGTACGTCCCTTCCACCATCCAACCAATCAGAGCCCTTACCTTCCACCATCCAACCAATCAGAGCCCTTCCCTTCCACCATCCAACCAATCAGGGCCCTTCCCAACCCCTGGATTTAAAGGGTTAGGGTTAAGAAAACGTGTTTTCAATGTAAACCTTCATTCTGAATTAATATTTCCATGTAAAGGCCCATTTATGCTCCCTGACGGACGTAATTTGGGACGTCCGTTCCAAACGTCTTCATGCGTCGCTGCCTTCATGCTTCCATGCGTCGTTTCTGTTGCTACGGCTAACCCCCGCTAAGCGGCAGTGCTGAGTTTATTGTGAACTCTGCGATACAACGTTACATTCAAACATCGATTGGCGGCACAAACGCGCTGCAATTAAGTTGTTTCTAACCACCAACACACCGTGAACACTTGTAGAACTTTATTTCAAAGGCTTGTGCAACTTCTAATGTTTTTTTCGCCGTCTAAATTCTTCTTCTATGGTTTTCCTCTTCCTGTTTATCTTCTTCTTCTTCCCTGGTTTGTTTCTGCTCCACTATGCTCAACACTGACCCCGCGGTTTCCGGTGGTATTACTCCGTCGTTTGCGTCGAGTGACGGATGCGCAAGGAGCCTGAAAACGCACCAAAAACGCACGAAATTGACGCAGAAGACGGACGAAACTTTTCATGCGTGTGCGCATCCGTCATCTGCGTCGAGCATAAATGGGCCTTAACTCTGCCTGCCGTGTAAGTAACGGAGCCATAGTAGTCACACTCCACTAAGGAACTTCAGGCGTATACTTTCCCCGTGCTGGCATTTGTTTTTGTAGTTTCAGGTGACCTGGTGCGTGTACGGAGCCTCCAGACCCGGGTGCCATTGCCCTCTACCTAAAGATTTTAACTGGGACTTTGAGCTCAAGATTTTTACTCCTGTCTACCCTCCCTAGGACATTTATTTTTGAAGAAAACAACAAAGAAAATAAATACAGCAAATTGACTGGTCTTCTGTCCTCCATTGCGGATAAGTTGTGCTCTCACCTGGGTTTCCCACGTACCATTAAATGTTACGTAAACTAAACGTTTCAGGGTGTAGGACGTATTCCCAATCTGAGCTGATCACAGCATTACATGTGTTGAAATTCACCCTGTTATTGTCCTTTTTGGTGAAATATAGGCACATGTTAGATGCTTCATCCTCGACACCTTGTTGGCAATGTCTTGATCCAAAATATGGAGCGTGCCGTGTCGTGATGTCATCACAAAAATGTATCAGAACTGACAGATAAAAGATTCCTGAGGATCTAATTACTGTGATCCGGTTCTCTGGAGCATCTTGATGAAGGTCCAGGACTGGAGAGCAGCTAGAATCCTGATCAGACCAGAACGGGACGACATTCCTGCTCTCCTCACTTTCCAGATGTTTGCAGACACGATGCTGAACATCAGGCTGGAACTACTTTATGTAGATGTGTTGCTGCCAACAGATTCAAAATGAGCTCACATTTCCTGTGAAATGATCAAATGTTTCAGTTTCATCGTCTGTGTTATTTATGTTCTACTGGGAATAATATATGGCTTAATGAGAGTTATAAATCATTGTATTCTGTTTTTAATAATATTTTTCCCAACCTTTTTGTGAAATCACCTTCTTTCTGTGTGACCCATAACAACCCCAGTATTCATAACAGCTAAATAAATGACCTGCTCTCTTTGAACTGTGGGGGGAGCCATGTACAGTGTAACATAATCTGTAGTTTTATTATGGGATGCTCAGCCTTCTGCTCGGTCCCCCCTGCATGACTCCAAAAAGTGACATACAATCAAAGCAGCACTGTCATCCCCTTGTCCTGTTCTCACTCCCAACCCAAAACCCCCTCTCTCCCCAAAACGCCGCCACCCAGTCCTGGCTGTCCTTTCATCCAGAGAAAGTGCCCATTGTGTGGGCAGTTTGTTGTGGGATAGTGGTGTAGCTGTGCCCAGCTGGTAGGTGCTGACTTCCAGTCTCACAAGAAAAGACATCACAATCTTCTTGTGATTTCAGCCACTTTGGTTTCATCCTCAAATAGAGTCATTGTCTCTGAACAAACCAACTTCTCCAAGGTCACGGCCGGATCTGTGTTTAGATTTACTACACCCAGGACTAAACCGCAACCCTGCCAACGCTGATGTAAGGAATTCAGCAAACAAATGTTGCTGATGCTCTCAAGAGTTACTACATTGATAACATTGCATAACTTGATGCTGAGAATCTCCTGATCCACCACTTCACAAAAGCTCTCTTTCCACCACAGGCCTGGTGTGAAATGTTAGATAGAATAAATAAACAAATAAATAAATAATAATAATGATAATAATAATAATAATTAATAAAACAAGCTAAAAAGAATAAAAGTAAAGAAATGAAAAACAGAATCAGCTAAAATAGAGCGGACTTGGTAATGGAATGTACAGAGAGAAACCTCGGTGGCTTAGATCTATGTTCTGGACCAGAAGTGTTCAGAGCCTTGTAAACCAGCAGTAAGACTTTAAAATCAATTCTTTGTCTCACAGGATGGATATTTGTTTTCCCATATTCTGGTCTTTTTGAAGAGGCTAGCAGCAGCATTCTGGATTAGTTGCATTTATCTTCGAGATTTTTTTCAGAGACACCTGTAAAATTTCCAATACAGCAGTACTAAAGTAGATGATGAAGATTTCCTAAATCATGCTATCATCAGTCTCCCTATTCTAGATATATTCCAGTGGTAAACAGTTGTTTTAGTTCCTGCTTTCATGTGATTGTGACATTTAGCTGATATGACTCTAATATTTCTGGCTTGATCAGTTGGTTTCGACATCACTGACTGAGGCTGGACACTAATCTTTGGATGCTCATCTTTATTTCAAGACACAATGATTTCATTTTTCTCTTCTTTTGGCTGAAGTAAATTCTCACACATCCATATTTTGATTAAATGAAAGCACAAACTAAAGCTTTGTCTGGGACCAGAGTCCTTTGGTAAGACAGTAGAACGGACTGTCCTCAGCATAACGATGGTCAGATGTTTTTGGTTTACTTCCATTTTCTGAGTTGGTAGAAGAATGAAGATGCTGAAAGACAGGAGGCCCAACATGGAGCCTTGTAGAACTCCAAGTCATCTTTGAGTAGATCTATAGTTACCAAATGACAAAAAGAATATCTGATGCGAGATTTCCTGCTTTCTTGGGACCCTTCTCTTGTTGTCCTAATCTTACTGACCTGACCCTAAAGGATGAAGCTTGACACACAGTAATGCATTGGTTGGTTGAGAGAATCATTACTTCCTGTCTTCCTTACTAAAAAGAACAAGGAAAGGACAGCTCTGTGTTTGAAGTATGTAGGATTTTTATTGTTTAAACCCACATGACAAGAAGAAAGAAGTCTAACTGCTGGGTGTCCATCATCCCTTTTTTGTTATATTTCAAATAAGAAATTAAGACATAATGTGAAAAGGCTGACCAGTGAAACGCAACAAAGATCAAGGTTTACCAAAATTAAACGTCTTGTGCCGGAAGCCTTGGCGGAAATGAGTTAAACGTGCTCTCTTTGGCTAAGATCTGGCTACCTGGAACACTATGGAACATTATGCATAAGTTCAGATCTCCCTCTGAACTTAGTTCCTGTTCTAACCCAATGTTAAACTCAAGCTAAGTTCAGACAGAACAAATCCAGAGATCTCCACAGACTCGCTCATCAAGATTCAAATGAATGCTTTTCATTTACTGTAAAAAACTGCAGCTTTTGGTTTCCCTTCATGACTTCTGAGTATCAACCCATCTTTGTACCACATCATCCAGTCTGGGATCCTATCTTCTCTTCTTTCCCCACTTTATATTTTCTTCCTGGTGGTCTCCGATGAGAGAGAACAACAGCAGGGGAGAGATGAGTTCCTCCCTTTGAAGCTGAGTACCTCTGAACGGAGGCTCGGCTCAGCCTGAGTGACAGAACCCGCTGGTCTGGAATACATCAAATAGACAAGCTGTCCAGTTCAGACAGTCATGTTTTAGCCCCCCTGACCCACCGTCGCTTTTTCTGTACCTCTCAGCCACCCATCCACATCAAACCTGAAACGTCTCCACGCCTGTAATCCAAACCAGGCAGACTGCAACAGAGGTGAGTTGTTTGGGCTACAGATGTGCCGCCGAGGTCAAGGGCCTCATCAAGTCTGAACCTCCTTTGGTGGGAATTGCCGCTGATGAATGGCCGATAAAGCTCTGTGTGAGATGGAAAAGCTGAGAGGAAGACAAGATGGAGGCGTCTAAATTTCACCATAGTTCATTCTTTTGGAGTAACCGGATTGCTTCTTGGACTGGGAGCAGAATTTTAGCGACTTTAATGGCTTGAAGTATAACGTTCAAACATCTGAGGCGGTGACTCATTTAAAGTAAAAAGCAATGTCAACATGGAAACTTAGAGTACACTTCAGTGAAATGCAACTTATGTCACGGCCTTTTCTGGATGTAAAACTAACAGAATGAGAATAAAAAATACACGTTTGTCCTCCAGCTGCACTTATAGGAAACTTTACGAGTTTCTTTAGAGGCTCCATGTTGTGCTGTGGATCCCCATGTCTTCTAAGTATGGATGAGTAAACACAACCAAGCTGCTTTCAAGTCTTTGTTTGTCCAACTTGTTACAAACATGACATTTATTAGCCCAGTGTTTCTTTTCATTGGGGTTTTTAGCTCCATTAGTCTCCTAAGTTGACCCTTTATATGTCTGAGAGTGTTTTTCTTACCATGTTGACTGGGATTGAGGTAATAGCAGGCAGATGGGGCAGATGGGACAGATGAGACGTTGCATGCCATAACTAATCACTCAGCACTCCCATAGGTGACATCCAGTTTGAAAATGTCAAAGAAAACCCTTCTGGCAGTGACGCACCCACCTACCTCCACCCTTTGTTGGCTCCAGTCTCCACAAACACTGGCTGCTTGTGTTTACCAGTCATCTAATTACTAATTTGCCTAATGGATGTGAACTAAAGTTATGAAGCATGTTGGGTGGGGAGGGACAAAGAGATGGAAGGATGGAGGTCAAACTGCAGACCCATCACAAGGGAATTCAGCCCTCTCAGAGCACTTACAGGATTATTTGGGCTAACTTTCATGTCTGTTGCTGGGGCTATAGGAGCTTGCAGACTGTTCTGACCCCCTGACCTCTTCCTCTGTTGCAGTGTCTGAAAGGAAAATTTCAGCTCTCCGAAGCACAGTTTCATATCGCTTTGGCTAGGCTCACCTCCAGCTTTGCCCTGCAGCCAAAACACAGGGTGTCATAACTGGAATAAGAACCTGAGAGGTCAAGTTTGCACAATGGTGTGATTCAGCGAGGTTAAGAGGATGAGTGCTGCTCTCATCAAGCATAGTGTTGCTCAGACAGACAAACCCAGGTCGATCATTCTTCAGCTTAGCGGTCATGGAGCCTGTACCTTAAGGCTTGTATGTGTCAAGTGATTTTCTACATTTATACACACATACAGGCTTAAAGCATAACCCTTAAAACTGCTAGATCACCAAAGACCCCAAGCATTATCTTATATTGTCTACAATTACTCAGGAATGGTAGTGCATAACTATCTTATGGACAGGGGTGATCTAGGGAAACCTTCAGGTTTACAAACCAGCGACAACATGCAGTGTTTATTCAGAGACTATCTGGTAAATCCATCATTATAATGCCATCAACTGTCACATTTTCATCACTATCACTACTATGTTGCTAAGAGACGATTACATTGAGCCAGAAATGAAATGAGATGAAACACACTTTCTATTAAATTCTCCACCAATCAGAGAGCTCAAATTTAACATAATGTCCAATCAGGAGCAGCCAAAGATCAAAAAATAATGGTTTGATCCCAGGTCCTTCAGACTTCAGAGCATTCTTCTGACAGCCTGACTCTTCCTCCAAACAAATGATGCTTCACAGGGAAGATCTTCACCCTTTAAAACCAGCACCCCTTCACACTGGAAACAACGGAAACTGATCCCGTCATCCTTCCAGGGAGGGGGGAATCATTGTATATATGTATCCTCATGACATGTACACATGTATGCATACATAATATTATATATATTTAACAACCTAAATGAACCCTAGCCGAACAGAAGCACATTTCACTCACGCCGGAGGGAATTTACCAGATGTTGCTCTGCTGATGCAAAGCCCATATTTAACTCTCGTCTCTTCAGAAAATCAACAAAAACAATCAAGATTTAGGTTTTGTTTTGTTCTTACAGAGAGATGATGAGATGGTTAGCAGCCTTATCTGACTTTATCAGGTGGCCCCAAGAAGTGTTTAGCAAGAAAAAACAAATAAAAAACCAACAAATAAAGTAAAAGATTTCAGAAATCTTTGTTTACATTTCTGTCTTTGACTTCAGAGTATGTCATCTCTATAGATTATTTAGTTTGATAGCCAGGTCATGCGATAGCAGCTGGATGAAATGTGGACCTTCCGCCTCTAATATATGTCCAGACACAGAATTTCCCATTTGTACTTGGTTCTATTTTGACCCATCAACCTCAACAGATCTGCTGAACTGTTTTTTTTTCTGTAGATAATTTTCTATGCCCCCTGAGCTTTAGCATATACCTCAAGTTTATTGCAAAAATTCAATCCTCTCAGATCGACCTTCAATTTCATAGTTTATATTTAATTTCAACCACATCTGACAGGAAATTTAGTCACAATTTTACATAAACAGGAACTCAAAGTACCTATAGTCTATATTTCCATTTAGTGGGTATTTAATGTGTCATATTTCAAAGTGTGAACATTGTATGAACTCATTATTTGGCTGTTAAGACAAAGCTGTGTATTTACATATATTTCCAACCACATAAACTTCATCGGGTATTTCCTCTCCTGGCCATCAGAAGTTTCTTGCTGAGTCAAACAAGGTTTAGACACGTTTGTTTGACTGAGTTGGCATTAGCACCATAGCCCAAAGTCATTCATGCATGAAATGGAAGATGAAAAAACTAAAAGGTAAACATTTAGAGTGTAAATCTCTTTTTTGGACCATAAAATGGCAACTTTACAGTCACCATCCTCCTTCCAGTATGAGGCTTGTTCCTCCAGGACTGCCTTCATACTCGGCCTGTTAGATCCAACATGGTGTTTTTGCTGCATATGACAGCATCACGCAGTTGCTGCACATCCATGGTGAGAATCTGCCGTTCCACTCCATCCCACAGGTGAAATACTGGGCTGAGACGTGGAGGCTGTGGAGCTTTGTGACTGCTGGATGTAGGGATCTGAATGTGTAGCTGGAATGGAGACTCATCAGACCTGGCAACGTGTTTCCATCTTCTGTTGTTCAGAGATACCATTCTGCATGTTGGTTGGGTTTCCTGTTGCCTTTTTATTTCCAACCAGTCTGCCCATTCTTCTCTTACATCTCAGTGTCCAGATAACTGCTGCCCAGTTATATCATTTTTAAAACCCACACTCAGCCTTAAGACCAGCAAGCAGCTTATTTTTCTCTACAGAATTGCTGGCATTTCTTTTTCTGACTCCATGTTTTGTATATCTGAAGATTTCTTGATGCCCGGACGTGCCTGACCGGCAGAGCTGACGGCTCGGACTTCTGGAGTTTCTAACTCGCCAACAGCACTGCGTTGTGTCGACATGGACCAAAACTAATAGATAGTCGGAGTTCCCACTGTCAAGCGTGATGGAAGCCAAATGCTGCAATGAGTGATTTTGTTAATGTAGTGGCAGGTGGGACTTGTTGGACATGCCTACTCTCTCTTGCACAAATGGTGGGTAATGTTTCTGACCTCTTCACCCCACCAGGGGCCTCAGCAGCTGGGGTGCATCAACATAAGCAACCAAAACCATCGACTCCCTTGTGTGCCTACATGCTTGTACACATATGAATGTACATTTGTGCCTGTCTGAGTGTATAAGTTCTCTTCTACAGCAGCTTGTTTTCAGCTGCATGGCTCTGATCCCTTTAGAACATCTCTACACTTGAGTGACTTGTTGCATCTACAAGCTGCTGATCCCCAGTTAGAAGGAATAAATTCTTTGCTCCAGTCCGACTAGTTTCCCTGCAATGGGTGGTATAAATCACACTACAACTTGTCATAAACATGCCAGGCTTAAGTTGGGTTGAGCAAATCCAGATCTTATGGAATTAAAGCCACAATAGAAGCCAAAATAGAATTCTGAGGAAAAAGGTCAGAATTATGACTTTTTTTCCCATAAACCTTGAAAGAAAGAATATTAGGAGAGGGCTTTTTCTGTGAAAAACGTCAGAATTCTGAGAAAAAGTCAAAATTCTGAGAAAAAAATTCTAAAAAGAAAACCGGTTAGAATTCTGAATTATTTTCCCAAAAACGAAACAGAAAACAAGACGATTTTTTTCTGGTAAAAATTCTCAAAATTCTGAGAAAAATAAATCAGAATTATGAGATAAAGTCAAAATTCTGACCTTTTTCTCTGAATTCTATTTCTTTCTTTTTTTCAGCGGCCCTTACGCTCTTACGTCACATCGTGTTCGGGGTTAAACCAGAGATGAGCTCCTCTGGATGTAAATCACAGCACACAGTCCAATCAGAACAAATCATAAACTAACGGCCTGACACCGTCATGATGGAGACATAAGTGTGACATAGGCTGGGACAGGACAGACTACATGAGCGCTGAGTGCTGCTGCTGTTATCCTAACGTCATGTCTTAGAGGTGGAGAGGAGAGGCAGGAGGTCAGGCGTCGCGTTGGTCCGCCTCAGGATACCGTCATGTCTGCATCTGCTGTGCGCTAAGAAGGACGAAGAGAGATGAGAAGAGAGGGTGGTGAGGGAATAAAAATAGAAAAGAGAAGTGAGTGAGACAGAGGAGAGAGAGCAGCTGAGACTGAGAAAGTCTTAGTGTCCACCGCTATGGACATTGTGGCTGTTTGACGAGGTACAGAGATCCCAGTCCGTCAGATAAACCTCCAAACATGACAGTTTCCCCGCAGTCACACGTAATGCAGCATTTATTATCAGTCAGTTTCAGGAACTGGTCTTCAGAGAAATCGCCATCTGATCAGCTGAGAAATGCTTTCCTTGTAATTATTTGGAGGTAGAGATCATCAAAACTAAGCGCTCTGTGCGCGGGGTGCAAGGCAGTCAGTTAAAATGAGCAGCTTCCACATCTGTACATAGAGCAACATCTGCTCCATCCAGACAAGGAGAACCGGTCTGGACCTGGTCCTGGACCACAGAGTGCATCCATCCCAGCTGGAGAACTGGCTGCTGCATCAGGACTAAACATCATGATGAAGGTCCTGGAATCCTGATCAGACCAGAACGGGGTGACGTTCCTGCTCTCCTCGCTTCCCAGATGTTTATAGACACGATGCTGAACATCAGCCTGGAGCTACTTTCTACATCACATCCACCATCAGCTCAGGCTTCCATGAAATTATAAAACATTTTAACAGCTGATATCTTGTTTAGATGTTGATGGGAAGCAGTACATTGTGTTTTGGAACTGGGTTTGCGGGTTAAACTGGACTTAGATCCTCTAGATAAATGCTATCCTAGACAGCTAAGTGCTTCATCTGTAAGTCCAGGAGGAGCTGGAGGAGAGGCTGAGGTCCACGGGTCTAACATAAATATCAGAGCAATAAATATTCAATGTGACATTCCTCACACCCTCTTCATCAGAAAGCAAAAAAAACAACAGAAGCAGAAATCGGACTTTTCCTCGTCATGTTTCCCAGCTATGAGCTCAGTGATGTACGGTATTTACACACGTTCAGGCTTGCTGCTTGCCTTTCCCACACATCTATGAATGCACAAGATTTTCCTCCTCTCACAGAGCGGTTAGTGCTCCGGGGAGACTTCTCCGGGAGAAAAACATGGAAAGGCCAGCTTTCGGGCTTGGCTGAATAATTCTAATTCCACCCTTGGCTTCCTTTTTCATTTTCAGTGTGAATGAGATTTGATATCGCTTAAGGAACAGACATGGTGAAATGACATTTAAGGCTAGAAATGAATTAGAATGAAAAGGATTATTCTGCCAGTGCTGCGACAGACTGGCGAACTGTCCAGGGTGTACCCCGCCTCTCGCCCCTTGACAGCTGGGATAGGCTCCAGCACACCCGCGACCCACTTGGATTAAGCGGTTCAGAAAATGGATGGAT
>JAVQJG010206532.1:0-10677 GCA_036024015.1 Craterocephalus amniculus
ATATTTTTGTGAACATATGCTCTTCCAAAATGATTTTATCATTGGGCACTGCCAGAATATGTGCCGGCGTTTGGCATCTTGGCTTCCACACTCTCTCCAGCACCACCATGCTACTTTCTGATGTGCTCCAGTTTCATCTTTGATGCATTTCGTTTGTAAGGATTATGTGTAGATGCAGACGGTGCATCACATTGAGGCCTTTCAGTAGAACTAAACAGCAGCACTTTCATCCCTTTACTGTCTTCGGTGTAACTTTAAGGAGTCCTGAACTTGTTTGCTCTTCCCGGCAGCTTTGCAGGATTCCTTCTAGGAATCACCAACACATTCGGGACGATTCCAGGCGTCGTGGCGCCAATCGTGACCGGATACTTCACCGAAGATGTGAGTCTCTATAAGAACACGAGCAGCTGTCTCTCTCCACACTTTTATTTATTTTAGTAACATTTCTGATAATTTTATTGCATCTTTTATTGTATTCATCGCTATCAGCACTCTTGCTTTGTTAATAAAGTTGCATTGACTGACTGAGGCTCGCACACATACTAGATTAGTTTACCTCTTATAGATTTCTGTAGTTCAAATATTTATTTTGTAGTCTTTTGTCTTTAAAATTCAAGTCAGATATTGTCTGTAAAACTACATATTTAACAATTAGGCATTGATAAATTGAAAATCTTTACGTGTAGAACCGTTTTCTCGGTTCCATACCGATAACATGTAAGTTTTTTCCATGACATGAGGATTTCCAGTGATGCATCTTCTCGTGTTGCTACAGCAAACCCTGGCCGGCTGGAGCAAAGTCTTCTGGGTCGCCGCTGGCATCAACACCGGTGGCGCCCTCTTCTACACCGTGTTTGGCAGCGGGGAGGTCCAACCGTGGGCCGCTACGTAAGGGACCGGATCTTGCACTTAATTATTTGTAACGGACAGGAGGCAATTTAGGAATATTTTTCCATTTGTTCGTATTGTTGTTTACACAAATATAAATCATGATTTTCAAACATGTTTAACTTGCTCTGTAAAAATGTGTGCTTCTTTGTGGATCAGATTTTACACACCAGACCTGGAACAATTAAAAGCTGTAGCTTTATTCAAGAATACACAATAAATAAATAAAGTGTACGCCAGTGCTAATAAATGCAATGAGCCTTTAATAGGGTTAGTGGTTTCAATCATACACCACATTTACCTTTTCAGTAAGCAGAAAGCCAGCTGAGGCTTTCTGATTTCAACTTGAACAAAAATCCGGGGCTGCAAAAAAATGTGCATGAAAATGCACAAATATTTGTGTTGTGCAAAATCATATCCACAAAATTTCAGAGCAATATCGAAATTTAATTTCTAAATGAAGGTTATAAAAATGCTGCACAAATCTGAAGACTTTGACCACTGAAAGTGTGCATAGTGAATTTTGTGCTTTTTTAGACTGATGTAAACAAGTTGTGAATCACTTCCTGACACTTTTTGGGCATGAAGAAGAGGGTTCGATCTACCTCGCAACTCCAAACAGCAGTAAAAAAACAACACAGTTTATTTTTAGAGAAGTCTACCTCGATGTGAACACCACCAACAATTTTAGCCAAGAAAAGCATTATCATAGGACCACAAAGCCTTTTTTTACCGTTTTTATCTACATTTTTTAAAGACTTTTACACATTAGAGATTTTTTTTTTTTTACTTCCAAGACCCACTTAAAATTAGCATAAGCTGCACACGTTTTCTCCAACAAACCAAACCCTGGAAGCTTTTTGCCTATTTTAGAAAAAAAAAAAGGAAAACAGATAAAACAATTTTTCTTCAGCTTCGCAAGATATAGATCAGTGGGATCATAGTTAATTCAAATTACCTTTTTTGCATTGTTTTTATTAAACAATATAAAAGTGTTTTATGTCTTCTAGTATGTTTTCTGTTGAGTGGAGCTAAATGAAGCACTTATGTAATTCAGGACACCAAATGCCTTATTTTTAAAAGGAGGGCCACTAAATCATGTAACATGAAATCTATAAGCGAAGGACATGGAAATATTTTTAGTAGAACAGACTTCTTTCAGTGAATTTTTGTGTTTTAAATCATATGTATGCATTTATTTTCCCATCAACATGCTGCCTTTGTTCAATCATACCAACTCTTGAAGTTTATAAAAATGCACTATGATTGTACAGATGAGATGTTTATTATGCAATAATGTGTTTATTTTAGTTGTGCAAATTTGTTAATTTCTATTGTGAGAAGATGTTTGGGAAAAAGAAGAATTATGAAGAATTATTTTTTTCTTTCCTTTCTCTCTTGTTTTAGCTTTACCCATTTTTAAATGTGTTTTACAAAGACTTTTAACAATGTAACTTTGCAGGAATTTTGGTTAATTTCAATTTTCTTGTTATTTAAATGTTTTTATTTTACTTTAAAGCTTCTTTTGTTGGTCCAGTGCATACACTATATGTTCCTGTTAACATGCATGTTACCTTAAACAAAACATTTGATTAGCACTTTTTTAAAACAAGACTTTATATTTGGGCAAACAGTTTGCCAATTCACCCACTAGATGGCACAAGAAAACAAATATAGAAGCCATCACTGGATTTTAAAATTTTACAAAAGTAGAAAACTACAGTTATTGAAACAGAACCAGTGTTAATCAGTGTTAATATCGCTGCCTTGAATAATAAACTTAGTTTACCGGTTTATAGTGTTATTGATGAAAATTTGGGTGATATACTTCTAATAAATATATGTGCATTGCATAGTACATTGTATGGGGTGAACACAAGTTAACCTACTTGGGAAACATTTGTTATTTGAAAACAACATTTTACTTTGCTTTAGACTTTTATGAATATTTGACATGATTAAAATGAAAAAATTCCCGTAAGTCACAGAAATGGTGGAATAAAGTACTTTGAGACTTTTTCTTTTGTCAAACACGCACAGTAGTCTTAGTATTTTTGGTTATTTGAGTGCTGTAGTTTACTTAGAGGGTGTTCCGTTTGTTACAGAACCCCGCTGGAACTTGCATCAGACGTCTGATATATGACCCGGATGTAAATAGAGTCCCCATGACGTAACTTCTGTGTGGTGTAACGTCAATTATTGTAACCAAAACGAGGACGTTCTATTTAAACCTCCTCTCTGATTTTTCTAAGCCAAAACGCTTTTTCTTCAGCGTTAATTTACCCACTATGACACTGTTTTTGTTTTTTAGATTGGCTCGCTGTATTTTATTAGTGCTTATTAGTGCTTCATTCACGTAATCATTAAGTCAAAGAGAAACTTACTAAAATGGACATTTTCTAAACATAGCATAGCAACATACTGGCCTAAGTTGTAGATTTTAATGTTATTTTTGTACTAGTAGGGACGAAGTAATTTTTATCAAAATAAAAAAAAAAGTAATTGATTATAAATCATCAGTTAGCATGAAGCTAGGTCTTGCTAGCATGTAGTAGCTAATGGTATTATTTTGTGTGTTGTTTTTTTTAAATATGTGAGAACAGAAGTACATAACCCATTTCTTAAGGGAATATTTAAGGTGTATTTATTTAAAATTAAATTTATTTGAGTTTACAAATATCCTTGATCAAAATAATTTTTTTTATCTAGATTACGTTTTAAAGCTTACCAAAGGTTATCACCACAGCTGTAAGGTTGAAGATTTACCATATGGAGGTTATCTTTAATTATACTGGATGCTGTGAGTCACTGAACATTTTAATTACACTTTTGAAATTTCATGACAGAAAAAACTTGACACTGAAAACACTGACAACAAACAAATAGAACAAACCACCATGCTGACATAAAAATAACCAGTTTTTTTACCACTGAAAACATTACTTAGAAAGTTAGTACCAGATATGCCAAAGACCTTTCTATTAGTGATTTTATACTTGAATTGTACCCATAGTTCAATCATTTGAAGTTAGAGCAAGCTTTACTAATGGACAGAAGTACATTTTTGTTTTGTTTTGTTTGTTGTTCAATAAATACAGGTTTTACAAATCTAGTTCAAATTCAAACAAATAGCAAAAAAACATTGAAGCAAAGCTGTTGTAAGAGCAGGTCTGAGCCAGAGGTCAAAGGAAAAATGCAAATGTTAGACCTTAAAAATTCTCTCTGCATGTGGGAGAAGCCTTTGGATGTGAAATCAATCCAAAATGATTGCTTTGACTCAAAAAACGGAGCACTTTGTAAATGTGATTCAAAGTGTTGAGCATCAGGGGAGCCGTCAGCAGGAGAAACAACAATGTGCAGCTGTCGTGCTTTATTTGCATGAACTGTTTCCACATGGCCCTGCATGCATTTGCATACAGTTAGCTGACACTGCAATTCAGATTGAGTTACCTACGACTCTGGCTGCGTGCACATGAATGCCGGTGAAGTGCAGCTATCTCCACTCTGGCAGTGATGTTTGTCATGCGACCACTCAGACATTCAGGAAAGGTTTTCATGAAACTAGCAGAAGATTCTGATGCCATACGACCTACAGTTTACAATGGAAAGTTATGTTTTATGATGATGATAATACTGTTTTTATTTTTATCCTCAGTACACAATAATGTAATTTGGTTAAAAACTACAAATATAAAAAAAATGCTGTCGATATTTACCTCAAATTAAGATTTGGAGAAGATTTCAAATCAAATCTAACTTTATTTTAAATGCACTTTTCGTACATCAAGATGCATCACAAAGTTCTTTCCAACATAAAAACAAATATTAACAGTATAAAAAATCAAAGATCTATATCACACACACAATCATGCTCTCTTTATTCACACATTAATCACAACGAACACACAGAACATACCACTCCTCTTTTCATACATGTAGAAATAAAACTGTGCCTGCTAGTTTCTTTCTCTTTGACAGAAACGATATAAAAGCATAATTTGAGCTAAAGATCTAAAAGACAAATGGATCGACTGTTCCTTTACTCCAATACTTCTCCCTGTTTAAATGCAATACATCTATTGAGCTGAAATTGATTACTTAAATCATAAAGCATTTTAGTTATAAATTTGAATGTAATCAGGCGAAATATAAGAAAACTCCCTCAGATTTGATAAAATATGTATTATATTGGTTTGAAAAATGACAAACTCAGTTCATATTTATGCAAACAATAACTGACATCATCAAATTCATCATTTATCATCCTGAATATTAATTTGATCTCATCTTTTTACTTAAAATATTTTTGATTCTTTAAAAGGTGTGTTTACTTTAAGTAAAGATGCAGAATACTTCTACATTCTCATAAATTACAGAGGGAAATACATGTTAAATTAAACATCATGGTGGCATTACAATGCAACAAATAGCCTCCAAATCTGTCTTCCTATCCGGCATGGATGCGGTGAAATGCTCATCCCCGCCGTTGCCATGGCGACTGTGGGATGACTCATGTCTGACGGGCTGCCAGCCTGGGCCCGGCTGCCGGTCGGCCGGCCTGTTAAATCACATTCTCCGCTTTCCCACACTGAAACACTTCCCCCTCTCTGTTGTCCCGCTCTCCTCGGCACCTGAAATAAGAACACAGCTGTTAAGTCATCATCATCATCATCATCCTCAGCAGCAGAAAACGTCCTTGCTGCAGGAGCACAGCATGCACAGCCTGCAGCGTGGCTCACAGAGCATGAAGATGAATCCTGGAAGTCTTTTTGAGTGAGAGCATCTCAGGGAGGAGTGGATGAGCTGGAACAAATCTGATGGAAATATTTATGTTTTAGCTTTAAGTCCAAATACTTCAAAGCAAGATTATTCTTATTTATTGAAGCAAATAACTTTAATTTAAATGTAAATATAAAATCTGACTGTGGGGTGATGCTGATTATTAACCTGCCCTTCCAACTAAGTCCTGTTTGACCTGAACGCAGCACACAGGAAAGGAGTATTATCTGAAACATGAGAGCAAAGGTTGTGATATCCTGATATGAATGGTGACCATGGGAGTAAATACTGCCTCACGCCTGGAAAAACAGGTCAAATGCTGGTGTGTCTGTCACCCTGCAGGTTTCTGTTCACCGCCTTTCTTTGACTGGAAATCTCCTTTTCTTTCCTGGCTTGTAAAAAACTCCCCTGAATTAAACTTATGTTAAAATGGCAGCCCTGATTTACTGGCTTTTCTGCTTCCTGAACACAGTTTGAGGACATTTAAGGCAACGTTTGGGCTATTTTCCATTAAAAGAATCATATCTGCATTTGAAAAACTAAACAAGTTGCACTTTTGCTTTTATAAAACATGCAAACCAACAAGCTAATTCAGTTTTATTAACATCCATCTGTGTTTATTGCTACTTTTTGTGATTTATATTGTTAGTTCTGATAAATGTCTACCCCTATATTTATTTATTTATTTATTCATCTAGCTTGCTATCTGCTTAGTTAGTTTTCAAGCAAACAAATAAAACCAGAAGTGATATTTTGGTTTTCTGTATGACTTAATCACACATTTTCTTGGTTAAGAAGGAAGCTCCATTTCTTATAATGCTGACTCAGTAAATTAAAGTTTGCGCAGCATTTCAGTCAGGTTGAGGCCTGAAAGGTGACATCTGCACCTCGATTTTTTAAAAATTTTCTACCCAATCCGTTGTAGGTTTAGTTTGGATCATTGTTTTGTTGCATGTGTCCGGGCATTTTAGCTATAAAACAACCCCAAATCCTAGTAAAATATAGCAAAAAGCAAGTTTTTTCAGTTTATTCATAGATCTTTTAAGGCTTGGATTTATTGTGTTATTCCAAGAAATCTTATCAAGAGAATTTTCTCTTGTTTCCATTGGCAGATTTTTTATCTATTTTTTACTTTCAAGCAAAAATACCTTGTTTTCATTTTTCCTAACTTTTTTTGGAGTGTTTTTTTCCAGTGAAAAGGTGGGATTTCCGAACTGATTGTGGTTCAGACTCACAACCAAAACTGGAAAAACCTGCTTGCCGGCTCGGAGCGTATTCGAACATCTCTGGTAACGAAAGCCAGTTTCTCAACACGAACGTGACCCGTGAGGCCTCCTGCACGAAGCTTTTTGTGTTGGTAATCATTGGTGTGGCTCTTAAAGTATAACTTTAATCCTTGACTGACAGGTTTGGTAATGCAACTAAAACACAGCAGAACCTGTTTGTTGTCCGTGCATGCAGGAAAAAGTAGTGCATGTCGGGGAATATTTCTGCTTTTCTGTGCCTTTTAAAGCTTTAATTTCGCCCTGATACCATCTTTTATCTCTTCCCTGCTCTTCACCTCTCTTCGCTCTTCCCCATCCCTCGTTCTCGCTCGGCTCTGCGCTGAGTGAAAGCAGCAGCTGCCAAGGCGAAGAGGCTGGTACCTGATCACACAAAAACCCTGGCGAGGAGGAGTTAGAGCGAGAGAACCAGAGGGATGCCTTTTACTGGCTGCATGCCACGGGGACGGAGGAGGAAGCAGTCTGACCTCCTGACCCTCAACCAGCAACCTCATTGCAAACCAACCGATTCTACCAGCTAATCACACCTGTTTTATCAATCATTTTATTCATAAAACATATAATAATCCTTCTTGCTACAGAACTGAGCACAAAATCGTGCTAAACAGGGTGTTGATATCTCCACTTAAACTCAAACTGAAGTTGCTGTGTTTTGAACTAGATTATCAAAAGTTGCAAGCATTCTTGTAGCTTTTAAAATGTAATTTTCTGCACGTAAATCGTCTTCTCTCCTGAAATAATCACTTTTAATTCAATCAAACACTTCCACATGCGTCTGCCGAGGATGCATATGTGTGGATAAGGTGTTTTAGGAACAGCAGGAGTTCAACTTTTCACAATCTGTTTGAATGCAAATCTCTCCAGGATTTAGATAATCTAATCAGGAGGATGAGTCGTCCGAGTGTTACCGGTGGGTGGGACGGAGGGGGAGCGGAAGGCGGGGGTCCATATGGGCTTAGGTGTTTGTGTCGGTGCCGGTAAATTATGTGTTTACCTTGCAAAATATACAGTTTGGCTAAATCAGGGGTATGCAGACCTTCCACAATGGCTCTTAATGATAAAGAAACAACTATGTTTACATCTAGATATTGTGAGAAATGCAGGTTTAACCAGTTTTTAATTAAATAATTGCACTGAATTTCGACAATATGACTCTAAAAGTACCATAATATTCTTTTAGATCTATTTGTCTTGTCATTAGTTTGGAAACTAAAGACTTTTTCAGAGAAAAAAAAATATTTTCCACAAATATTTACACCATAAAAAGGAAAAATCTTTTTTTTTTAAACCTAAACTAGAAAACTAAGATTGTGGTTCTTCAAAAGTGACAAATTTCCTCTGTTAGCTATTTATCATAAAATATAAGTTGTCTTTTTCAGATGTAACAAATGCATTTTATTTAGCTGGTCTGAGGGCAAAATTGCCTCTTTGGTTTGGAAAAGTTGCCCATGGGCTAAATAATCTGATAGGAAATTAGATTACTGCACCCAGTGAATATTCTTAACCACGATGTTCCTAAAAGACACAAAATAAAGACATTTTGTTTGATTATTTCATTTTTATTTTATGTATTTTTTTCAAACCACCATGAGAGCCTCTGTTTAAAAGCACACTCTATGAACTGCTTGACTTCTCATAATTGATGTAATTAGTCCATTATATGTGTCTTTACCTGAGATATACATTTATCTTCATATACTTCTTTTTATGAGTCCAAACTGTTCCTTGTGGTGATTGATGATGGAAAAGTTGGATGTAATTGTGTTTAGTGATTAGAGTTTGGGCTAAATGACCCTCAAAAATGAGATTTTTTATTTTTTATTTAAATGGCTTAATTGTGGCATTTGCAGTTGGATTCGGTGCTGATGTGACAACATACATGTTCCACGCGCTGCATGCGGCGACGTGCTGACGTTTTTTGTAGGAATGTGTGTGATTTGCGGGGTTTGCACCGGGGAGGGCGACGGGAAGTCAGGCCGCCTCCCATTCAGTATAAAACCTCCCAGTCCGCCCCAGTCTTCCTCTTTCTGTTACCTGGCTAGGGGCAGCAGCTTTGGCCGTGTAAACCCAAAAACACCGGTAAGTTCACCTCTTTTCTCATTAAAGACGATAAACCAGGTCGAGGCATTTAATTGATTTAATGGCGTTACGTGGATTTAAGTGTTTTATTTTCCCTCCATTTGTGGTTTTGCTGGAGCAAAACTTTGCCTTTTCGGTTATATAACTTGATGCTAACCTGTAGATTTTTCAATGAGGGTTTGGTGGTGAAATTTAAAGGATTCCCCAACTCTTTTCGCGAGAATTTATTAGATTGTGATGCCTTTTTTGTGCGCTGCGGGTTTTAATTCGAGTTCAATTGAACTTTTTAAACAAAAGGAGTAAAATGAGGGAGGAGAAATGTGGGGGGAAAAGGAACAAAGGAGCCTGGGAAAAGCAGACATCCGAGGATGCTTCGATGGTATTTCTTCCCTCTCCTCCTTTGGAACAACTGGACGTGTTTTCCAGCGACAGGTGTTGGGAATGTGGAGCAGAAAGCCTCTGAATATTTGGCGATCTTTGTAACTTTACCCGACGTGGCTCTGGGAGTAACACGTGTCTCAGCTGGCCTGTGGCCGAGTGAGGCCTAGCAGTAACCGACGCCTTTCCGCGGCTCCAACTCGCAAAAATGACCGTGTAAAAGCCTTAAAAGTTGAAATAAATTCATTTTAATTTAACAAAAGAAGAAATGCAGGCATTTATTTGCTCCATTTGGGTGCTTCAAGTCGAGTCGTGGGGGAGTGGTGTTCAGATTTAACCGGGTCCAGGATGTCATAGTTCAGTTAACGCCCCCCATCTTTCGGGTCAATAATAAAAAATCATGATTTATTAAAGCTAACGGTTATTTTTTTTCCCGTTTTTATCAGAAACTACCACAATGGGAAAGGAAAAGACCCACATCAACATCGTGGTCATTGGCCATGTCGACTCAGGAAAGTCCACTTCCACCGGTCACCTGATCTACAAGTGCGGAGGAATCGACAAGAGAACCATCGAGAAGTTTGAGAAGGAAGCCGCTGAGGTGAGCCTTCATGGTCAATTTTCTTATCTTTTGAGCCGTTAGTCGCGTACAAGATGGCGGCGCCAGCGTGCCTCCTCTGAGCTCAGCTGCCCGGCACGAGGGTGTAACAGCCGGGTGCGCGCACGCGGGGTGGGGCTTGCCAGGCAGCGCTAATGGTGACTGTGCACTTTGTTCTGTGTAGGCCTGAGGCTGCTTTAGGTTTTATTTAACCGAAATAAATGACATTACTGTTAAACTCTAAATTATTATAAACTGACAAGAATTAAAGTCTTAAGATGGTTTTTATGAAAAACAGTCCTTTTTTTAAATGTATGAACTTAATGTGTAGAGCTTTATCAGCTGGCATCTCATGAACCTTTTTAAAATATCCTTTAATCTAAAAAACTATTCAAACTTTTTTTTAAAAAAGAAAATATACATCTCTGCAGTTAAAATTGTAATTTTTTTGCAACACTGGCATTTATTTTCTACTTTATATCTCTGCAGTTAAAATTCTCAATGGCCTGTGGTGTTATGATATAGATTCCCAGGTTAATGAAGTGGTTTTTTAAATTTTTATGAAAATGTAGCCTTTTTTCCCTAAATATTCAAACTGATAACACCCAAAATTTGGCTAAACTGGTTCTATTCATATTGGCCCTCTTTGAATTTTTAGAAAAATCTACATCT
>JAVQJG010206640.1:0-18936 GCA_036024015.1 Craterocephalus amniculus
GTTGTATTGTCAACCAAAAAGGCAAATAACCAAAAAATGTGTTTTATAATAAGAGATATAACCAATAATACACTGATATTCCTGATAAACAGACCATGTATTACACTCTTACCTGAACCAGGAAAGTTAGCAATGCATGAGCAAGTAGCACCTTGGCTTTAACACAGAGCTACACATGAAAACAGCTAGCTTCTCTCCCCCCAGTCCAACCAGAGGACAGTGGGACTGAGCACCTGAGCCACCAGCTTACATGCAGCAGGACTGCTGATAATATTGCGCTGATAGGTAGTAGCTATATTCTGGTTGAAGCTAATTAATTTCACCACTGCTGTGCGTCTCTGAGCAGAGGCTCGAGCCTCAGTCGAGAAATTCCGGCGGGTGGGCGAGGTCACACTACTTTTGAGTAGGAGAGGGGGGTAAACCGAGAGGAGCAGCTGCACAGAGAGAGACACAGAGAGAAACGGAGCAGCGCGGCTCCCACAGCCTTTCTAATGAGATAGACATTCACTTTATAGTACCGGTACGCACCTGATCGTGGAAAAAAAGTCCGGGTACGCTGAAGGGTAAAATTAAGAAGTGCCTGTACTGCGTACCGCTCCGCACCGGCCCACTTAAAGCACTGGGTACATGAGTTACATGTTGTGATCACTTCACACAGACATTTAAGCTAATAAAAGCCAAAATTTAGATTAGAATGATGTAAATTACCCACAGTAAAAGGATGCCATTTTGCCAACATAGTGGAAAAGGTGGCACTTATACTTCTGAGACAAATATTTACTGTCGGCTGATCCCTGAATCAGCTCTTTGCTGCACAGCAAATTGTATTTAATACACTGTATATAGGCGGTTACTCACTTCACATCAACATCTTATAAAATTCCTCTGTCGTGTCTAGATAGGTGTCTTGGAGAGGTTTAATGCTTAACTATCCATGTAAGAGATCCATTCTGTGTTTGTTCATCAGAACAACAACCTAATGCCACTTCCTGAAACTATGGTAATGGTTAAAAACAATAATCTGAAACCTTTTTCTGGGACAGTTTCCTGCACCTCTCCTTGCTGCAACATCTTTTGCGTAACATGTTTGCTCAGTTTGAGAGAGGCGAGAACTTGAAGTGAAGGAGCATGCCTGTGCCTGCGTTTGTGATTGGTGTGGAGGATATAACAATATGTGGTGGTTTATCTACAGACACGATGCTCAAATAAGATTTGCACACTGAGAGCACTACAGGCCTGAAATGGTTTGTTTTTCTTTTTTCAGGGTGAAGCGGAACGAGAGCAAACTTCTCAAATCAACCAGCGAAACATCATTTAAGTTGAAGCTGGACAACAAGAAGAGCTATACATTTGCTGTTCAGGCATTGTACAACCAAACCTCTTCTCTGCCATCCATGACAACCTTTACGCCTTTCAGAGACAGTATGTCAACACAAATCTTTCCAACACTTGTTAGGTTCCCTCTGCCATAATAACCCTCTTCTGTGTTTCCAAAAACATGAAATACATTTTTGGTTTTTAAAAATTATCATATTATGTTACAGCCTCACAACAAATTGGCACACTTCCATTATCAGGTAACACTGCAGCCTGAAACCAGCTGGTTTCATATGGTGCTCCTATTGGTTTAACAACAAGAGACCATATTTCAAGTCCATACATTGTTCACAGAGCAGCATTCTCAACATGCCTTCCATAATGCATCTTAAACCTAAAGCATCTCACAGGGGGTGCTTGTTTAAACAGAACCATACAGTTAAATGCTAACATTGACTCCTGTTGAAATCCCTCTATGAAACTTTCACAGACTTTTTCAGTGTTTGCCCTTAACGATTGCAAATATAGCATCAACATTCATGCTGTCTCTTGTCTGACATTTATCTTGCCAGTAAAAGTCAGTTAAATGTTGACTTTTCTGTTATCTCTTCCCTTTCTCTTCTTCCCCCCTCTCTTATTTGAATAATGTCCTCTTTGATTTATTTGATGTCATAATCAGCCATGGTAA
Source organism: Craterocephalus amniculus (assembly GCA_036024015.1). Taxonomy (NCBI): domain Eukaryota; kingdom Metazoa; phylum Chordata; class Actinopteri; order Atheriniformes; family Atherinidae; genus Craterocephalus; species Craterocephalus amniculus. Next base: position 2,006 of record JAVQJG010206640.1, read on the forward strand.
TGTTCAAAAAGACCATCCAGATGAAATCCTGTTGCTGGTTTGTTATGTGGTGCAGTGAAATAAAACACTGCTGTAAAGTGATGCTCCAGGCTGGAAAAGAATGCAGTCAAGTGTTTTCTCAGCCACAGAAAGCTGTAGAAAAACAATGGCAAAAGGAGTTTACATAATAAATGTCAGTGTGTTATTAGTTTTAAGGTTAGAAAGTTATGCAGTGGTGCATGTGCAAGTACTATCCATAGTACTTGTAATGTTTAATAGTTACTATAGAGTCTCAATATATGCTAGTCAGATGCTACTGACTGTGGTTCTTGCGATATAACCAGTGAACCTATTCAAATTAGGGGTAGTAACTCATGGTCACCCTGTATCTAAAAGCACATTCACACCATTAAGTTCTTGTGGTCAAAAATTCAGAAAAACCCAAATTTCTCAAATTTCACCAACAGTACTTTTTGGAAACTTTATGCAATTGCAACTGTCTCAACCTGCTTTTTTTCAAACTATTTTTGGATGATTACTGCATTCTCACTACTGTTATGCAATTACAGTGATTTTTTGTTTTGTTTGGTTTTATCGATGGCCTTTTTACTTACACAAATGAGCTTTGGTCCAGCTGAGTAAACGTTCATTATTGTTCGATACAGTGATCAGAGTTCAGTATACACACCTGTATTTAACGATTCAATATGAACACATGTATTTTTGCACCCCTAAGAAAAAGACAGGTAAATGTAAAAACAGTGAAAGTTTAGTTACTCTTCCCTACTCAACAGCACACATTATGATACTAATTCTAACAAGTTGTTTTTCTTTTTACTACTTTAGATCAATATCCAAGGTTGACATTAATTTAACAAGCTATCAGAAGCTGTATCATATTCCTTACGATCAGACAACCTTTTAGTTAGATTGAGTGTTCATCCTAGTCTCTGCCAAGGTTACATCTGGAGATGATTCACAGTTGTAGACCAGGGGCCTGTACTACAAAGCTAGGTTACGATTTCTCTCTGTTACCTGGGTTGACTAAACCAGGCATCCGCTATCTTAAAGCAGAACTTCTCTTTTTTTTAAACCCGGGCTCTGTTTTAATCTCTCCTCTCATACATATAAGTGATGGGGAAATGAGCGTTCAAGATCGCTCCAGCATGTAACTGGGCAGACAGTTAGCAGCATAGCTAATGGTAAGTATCGGACATTTGCCCACCTTCTAAGGTCACCCTGAAAACGTGCTTTTCCCCCCCACACTGAAGTGCTCTGCTACTCTCAAAGTACTAACAACAATGTACTAGAGAGGAGAAATGAGCCAAGTTATCTGTATCGCTGCCGATCGCCAGGTTTTATAATGTTTTGGTGTCTGTGTCCTGCTGTCTGCGTCCAAATCTTGCGGGATTATCCCGGAATCGCGCGATAACTCGCGTCAAAACACCGGTGGCAGATTGGACTTCCTGACACTAAAGGCCTTTACACACCTACTCCGAATATTTCGTCTGAATAATTCGCACAGTACTTTAAAAATCGAATCAATAGCCACGGTTACATGGTGTTTTTTAATTCCGAATTAATAATTCCGAATTAATTAATTCCGAATTAAAATCTTCTGCCTCGGGTTTACATGGAAATATTAATTCCGAACAAGGGTTTACATGGACAACACGTCTTCTTAATTCCGCTTTAAAGCCAGGGGTTGGGAAGGGCTCTGATTGGTTGGATGGCAGGGTGACGTAACGTACGTACGTCTACCGGAAGTTAAAAACCGCCTTGTTTCTTTCCAACAACAGAAGAAAACGTCGTAATAAGAGCCATTTTTGCTTGATTTAGGTTCTGGTTGTGAAGCAGCAGCTATCCGCTAGCATTCTACGTCACTTTCACCTGAAAAGACTCGCTTTGAGCCCGTTTGCTTAGGACGGGTTGCACTGTGTATGGTCGCCATGGCGACAGGACGAGGGGGCGAGCATGCGCAGAACGACGGGAATTAACTACGACCGGAATAAGGGTTTAAATGATAGAAAATGAAAGAGGAATTAACTAATTCGGAATAAGGAGACGAATAAACCAGCCACTTTATTCGGAATTAAGTTTAATTCCGAATTAAATTCACATTAGGAATTAAGTGTTTACATGGTCTGTAGCGGAATTATCGTTAATTCCGATTTAAAGAGGAATTAACAGTCCCATGTAAACGTGGCCAATGATCCAACTCTAGTCAGGTATTACCCATTTCATATCCGACTAAAACACTTTGTAGTACAGAGAAGTTCATGGTCACGTCCTGGCCTTGAACAAATTGTTTGTAAAGTTACTGTTTTTGTGTATTGGGACTATACAAAGAGCTGAATTGAATTTAATTCTGCTATGATCAATTTTTCACACTGTAGAATGACATTTTTAATTTAGGCACTGGTTCACAAACCTGCTTGTTCCAGACCAGCAAACAGTGCTAACTGACAAAGACACAAACAGGTGGTGATTTTTTTTTTTTAATTGTCCATTTATACAGATCCTTAGAGACAAATAGGTCCTGTATGACAAAAATAATTATGTTGTCTCTTTCAGATATATTTTTTTACGAACATCATCAAACTGAAACAGTCATGGAATCAAAGTATATATATATATATGTGTTTATAAGTACTGTAGAATGAAAATATGTTATCTATGCATAAATAGCACTTCAAAATAACCTCACATTTTTAGTTACATGTTGTATTGCATCTAGCACATCAGCAAAAACACTTGTTTTCTCATGTAATCTATTTCATAGCCAGAGATAACAGTCACTGTTAAAGAGGTGGAATTTATCATGAAAAGTTTTTCTCCACTTAATCTAAGATCTCTGTTGAGTAACACAATGCTTTATCCTCACAAGTTCTCTTTAGCACTGCAGATTGTAAAAAAGTGACAATTCAAATGAGTCCCAAAAAAAATATTTTGTCAAACTCCTTTGGGTTTCAGAGTGCTTATATATGCAATACAGGCGGGTTACATTCAACATACTTTAGTGCAGCTGGAAGGACTTATCAGCGTTTCTGGGTGAGTGATCATACACAAATTATTACAGCAGATTAAATCACAAAGTTTACAACTTCAGACAGATCTCAGAAAAGCCCTTCAGGAAAGCAGACTGTCTGTAGTTCTGACAATTAAGTGCTTTAAGAAGAACAAACATGTTAGCTTGCTTGTTACAGAAAAAGTTGCTTTTTTGTTTTTACCAAAACACTTAAAACAGTAATTATATGATTCTAGACATAGACACTCAAAGTAAACAGTTCCCATTCAAGAACAGCTTCTACAAGTTTGAGCTAGTACAGTAACTGCTGTCAGATTACAGCTCCAGTCCAGATGAGGTACAGTATGTGGAAATATCATACATGACCCAGCATTACCCACCTAATTTAAAACAAAAACCATAATTAATGGCATGCAATTAACTAACCAGTTGTGTATTTACAGGGTTTGTTGTCGTCAACATTCAACATTGTATTCATGAAGAGTGCATCTTCATTTGTTTACATTTAGTCATTTTGCAAAGGCATGCCACACCAGTTTTCCAGAAATTGAACAAACAAAGTTGTCCAATTATGTTAAAAACAACTAAAAAGGGAGAAACTTTGAAAGATCTTTAAATGCCATAAATTCTCAACAGTAAAGGAAAATAGCAATAAATAAATGCTGTATCAGCATTGAATGCAGTCCATTTGCTTTTCAAAGTTTGTAGAAACTTTTAAAGGAGACCCTTGTGTGAAATACTCCTGAACCTCAGGTACAGTTTTAAAAATGGATAGATGTATGAAATAAATAAAAAAATACAGTGTCACATCAAAGAGTGTCCATGTCTAGACTAGGCCTTCAACACAGCAAAGTTATTATGATAAATCTTCACATTGTTTGGTAGAACACAACACAACACATCAAAAACACAATCAAACAAGACACGAAAACAAACAAAACATCCAAAACAGACACTTTCCTTTCGGTTTCAGAAGTGCTCTTCAGACCAGATTATTTTTGTCTACAGTGGATACTGACATGTACCATAGAGACCATTAGTGCCTCAGTATTGATGAGATTACAGCTGCTATGTTTTTTGGTTGATAGCATTCGAACTGATAAGTTGTGCACACTTATCACATGCTACATTGGTTCTCACTTGACTCTGGGGATTCAGTTCAGACACAAACATGTGCCCCAGCTCCTTAAACAATAAAAACACTGTGTATATAAGGCAGAAAAAACATAGAGAGATACATTGCACATTTCAAGAAGCAATAGGGATTTGACTTTCCAGCTGCATACACCCCAGCAAAGCCATCAGGTTTTTGGCTCAGTCTGAACTGATGTCCTGCATGAGATAAAAGCTACTGTTAAAAATTTCACAAACATTACAGCTCTAATTGTCCTCAAACATCTCATCAGAGGTGAAATCATCCCCTTCACAAATCTGCATCTTCACACACAAACATAAAACTTAAATAACTGAAAAAAATAAATAGGTTTTAGTCCTTTTTCCCCCTTGAAAGCAAAAAGTGCTGGTAGAAACAAAGAACTGACTCAAAACTGGGAATGGTTAGTCTAAAGTGAAACTGGGTCAGAAGGTATCACTGGGGTGGAATTATTCATGCGTTTTTAAAGTGCCAAGTCGAGGGTAAGACCTTGGTGCTGTTACAGACTAGAAGGCTGTGCCTGCTGCTGTATCTGCGCGTGGTGGCTTGGCTGAGCAGGCTCGCAGTCTTTCGGCCCCTCCTCCAGCCCCCGTGCGTGCATGAGGATGAGGGTAACGGTAGCAAATGTAGCTGCATTCACAGGGAAGGCTCGTAGCAGCGTGGAGGTGAGGCCTCGTGTGAACACCATGTAGCCTTCCCTCCTGATGCTCTGTCGCACGCAGTCAGCGATGCTGCTGTACTGGTTGACCCCGCCGACCCCATCTGCTTGGAGCCGTGATTTGATCACATCCACGGGGTAGGTGGAGATCCAGGAGGCGATGCCGGCCATGCCCCCAGCAAACAGCAGTTTGGGGATCATGAGGCGGTCGTCGGGCTCACAGCCCAGGTTGCGCGTCAGCACGTCATAAGCCAAGAAGTAAACACCGAAGCCTGGTGTTTCACGGATAAGAGTGGTGACCATCCCCCTGTTTACACCCCACAGACCTTCTCGCTTGTAGATGCGCACCAAACAGTCCAGGGAGTTCTTGTACAACTTCCTAGAAGACTTCTTCTCTCCGGTTCCCTGCATCTGCATGCGGGTTTTGGCCAGCTCCATGGGGCAGCAGATCACACACTGGATGGTACCTGCTGCCGCACCAGCAAGGAACTGGTTTGTTGGAGTGTCTTGTCCCAGCAGCCGCATGGTGTTTCCCTGGACACCAAACACTATTGCATTGATGAATGTCAGACCCATCATTGGGGATCCAATGCCTTTGTATAACCCTGATAACTGGGGAAAGGGTGACAGAAAGAACAAGGTGAAAATTCACCAAAGACTCAATAATTTTAGTTACACAAAAAACAAAATAATCTTCTTTTCCATCTTATTTTAACCACATTTGCAGCTGACTGCCTCTCTGTTGTTGTAGTATCATAACCTCAAATGCTTATTAGTGTCACATGTATCATGTTCACACCTATAAAGAACTTAAATTAAACAAGTTAGTTTTTTTTTCATAACTTGAAAGTACAAGTAAAACCAATCTGCTTTGGCTTTGGGAAACCACCATCAGAGCTGCCACAAGAAACAAAATGACAAACCTGCCGAAGATTTAAAATGACAAGATTCATTAATCGTTTCTCGTCTGAGCTGGTAAAGACAAAAACTCTTGTGACTTAGTGCTATTTTTCCAAATCTTATATAATATTTGATATATTCAGACTTTACAGTCATTGCTGATGTAGGACTCTTTTTTTCCTCTTATAGACTTTTTCTTCTTTCACTTTTGTACTTTATCTTGTGCTGAAATAAAACTGCCAAAATGGCATGTACTGCCACCCTCTGGTGACACCTTGCAATGTAGTTTATTTGCTTTAAACAAGTCAATGGAAACATGTCTGATTTACATGTTTTAGTAGATTTTAACCAACTGCTTCTGTTTTGCTTCTCTAGTGAATGAAAACAAACAGATTTCAAAAGTTTTCAACTACAAAAGAAAACAAGAAAACAAGAAAACTGCAATTTTTATGATAATCATAAAAACTCCCCATACCGACTCTTGCCGTATGATGGACTGGAAGCAGTGAAAGGTCCCACGATAAAGAGGCTTATCAATACTCTGGACCTGGAGTCTGACCTGGAAGGAATAACAATTTAACAGATCAGTTGAACAATAAAAATATAATACATATCCTGTTTGACTTAAATATTATTCAAACTTATTTAGGGTTTAAACCAGTTCTAAATAAATAATCAAAAAATGTAAACAGTATTTTTTTTGGATAATTTGTTTGTGTGTAATTTTTCCGCTGTAATCTGTGTGTACACAGAACATAGATTTGTACAGAACAATCATGGCACTGCTTACCTTCACCGTGTCAAACGGATGTCCAACCAACACTCCTGCAGCACCTTGCAACAAAAGAACCACCATTGATCATTTATCATTTCATTTTAATCAAACTTTAGTACAGCATAGAGGGAGTTTTCATCATTATACATGGGGAAACAACAAAACTTTGCTGAGCAGCAGCCTCCAGCAGCAGCTACATTTCAAATGTGCTTTGTACAGATACACAAACAACTATGTATTCAAGCAGCCACGGGTACATAAACAAATAAATATATATTCCAGCCACTGACCGATAATAAAAGTGAATGAGCAAGCTAAAAAGTCTCTGGCAGTAAAACTTCTCTTAAGTGAATCAACACTGATTTTTTTTTATGTATCGAAGTGGACCACACCTGACCAGTATGCCAACCAGAAAGCTTACTGTTGTACAAATTTAAAACATGCTGCTGTGCCTTCCAAATGTTTTTCTTTACTTATCCAGAGCCAACTGACTGGGCATCAACATCCTATAAAACTATTTTGGCACACCTCTGAATGTTATGCAACATGAGCATGTGTTGCACATGCTTGTGTTTTGTTGCCAGTTTGTACTTCTTTCCTTGGTCTATATTTAAATATACAAGAGTTGACAATGAAATAATCTGACTACATGAGCAAAACTCAAATTTTAAATAATATGCCTGATTAAAAAATCCCTTTGAGCAACTATACACACTAACACAGCAGCTCAGATGCATATGTTTACCAAAAACTAATTTACTGAGTGAGTGGTGGTGTGCTAATGAAAGAGGGAAACAGCTGAAGCCTCTTAATTCTTACACTGCCTCATAGAAATTTTTAAAACCTGATGGTTGTGCTAAGACACTTAATAAGAAAACAGAAGTTTTATTGATATTCAGTAATAACCACAAATTGTAATGTACTGCATCTGATGACAGGTGTTGAAGGTGTGACACTCCACATCAAGTACTAATGCAGGACACCTCTCCTAGAGGTGCTTAGGAATTTCTAAGAAACAACTCTGCTTTCTTTCTTTCCTTTGAGTACCATAAATTTATACCTCAGAAGGCAGCAATGTTAATCCTTCAGACACTATAACATATAATCTATACAGTAATATCTATAATGAGCATCCAAGATTAGAGTTCTCATTTTCATGTAGAGAATCTAAATCAAGTTTGTAAATAGATTAGCATATTATTTCAGATGTAAGTTAAGGATATATACAGTTTTACAGGTGTAGAAATTAAGTGTTGACTTTAACAGGCCAAATCTGACATAACCAAATAAATCAGGGGAAATATAATAACATTATTATTATTATTATCATAGGATAAATTAGATGTGTAAGTTGCTGGTTCACTCGTGTGTCTCACACAGTAAACAAACATGGCACACTAATCCTACATAAGCACTTGCTCTATCACATGACTCATTTGTAAATGAAAAAGGAACCTATCAGAGGTGAGCAGCCCCCACTATAAGCTGGGAAAAGAACGCACGCGGGTGTGTTTTACTCAGTCACAAGCGGTCACTGACCTCAATTCGCTTGTGATCTGAGAACCAAAGGCAAGTAGAGGAGGTTGTTGCATCATACTATCAGTGTGAAGAGACATTTTCAGTGTTCTCCCCGCTATTTTATGTCTATGGACATAAACGTACAGTCACTACAAAATAAAATAAACTTGTGCTCTGAGCTGAGCACTATCGTCATCTTAAAAACTGACAGTGTGCTTCCCTGAGTTCAGACAACCCACATGGTCCATATAGGTAGGGGCATTGACTGATTCATGTTCTGTTTCCAAACAATCCCATGTGAAACTTTGTACTCACTTGCGTGGTCATGTTTTCAATTCTCAACAGGGAAAACATGTGGAAATAGTGGAATAGGCGAAGGGGTGAGTCAACTAAAAGTTAGCATTCCTCTTCAGATAAGAGATTCTTCCCTACATTTACATGTTATAATAGTCCGTGAGCCAATTTGATTAAATTAAGCTCTATCGATATATTTGATGTGCTTCAAAGGTAGCTACAAAAACTAAACTGTCACGTCACGTTGTTTGAAAAAAAAAACAAAACAAAACAAACTTAATAGCAAAGAGAAATATTTCAAAGAATGGCATTTACTCTGGACATATACTAGATAATAGTAATTTATAACCCCTCACTATTTTAAACATTGCACTCTGTGTTGTCATGGAAGTATTGTTAAGAAACTGTATTGAAAAGGACAGGTGTAATTACCTAGTGTCAATAACATCTGATAACGGCTGAAAACAATGCATCTGCCACGGACTTACCTCCGATGCATCCAGCAATGAAGTCCATCACTGCTCTTGAATGTGATGAGGGAGCTGTTATTGTCTAAAGCTAAGGGAATAGACTCTTAACGACTCTATAAACCACAGCTCTATCAAACCGTGGCAATTTTGTTGCCACCTGACAGTAACTGCCCAGGCTAATGGCTCTATGCTAGCTGACACAGTAGATAGCTTTTACATTCGCTAACAGCACTGGCTAACCAGTTAAAAATGCTATCTGATAACAAATACTGACAAATGTATATTTTCAGACCGAGTTATTCGGCTTGTTCTCGGTTTATTCTGTTAGAAAAGCTCCTGGTGGCCTACATGCTCTTCCTATGAACCGCTGCAGCGCTTACAGTCAATAAGTACATCCTCTCCTTTCCTTTATGGAGGCTTGCGAGGATAGCGAACTCGCGCGTGCGTCACAGGAAGCGACAGCAAAGGGGCGGCTCTAATTACACCGGTCTCGCGTATGGAGTTTATATCCAATCAGATTGAAGAGAAAACGCCGACACCCAGCACGTGGCGCAACAGTCGTCATTTATTGGCCCCCAAATGTCGAAATGCTTGAAACGGGCCGCGTGATGTTTTGAATTCGGTGACAAGGGAGTGTCTACAAAGTTGTACTCGCGCCTAGATGTATTTACAATTAATTGTATTTAATAAGTTAATAGGCTGCAATTGTTAAAATAACCACAATTTTTCAGAAATTACAGCATTACTGCTATAAATGCATCCATTTTTGGGGTTTCCACTTCTTTAATTTCAAGAACACCGCGCACCTTTCGGCAATCTTCGGGTGAATTCGTAGCCCCAATCGAAGCCGTGCAGCTAATTCTATAACACTGCTGCAGCACGTCATGTAACAACACACTCAAGGTTACTGAGCAGGGGGAAAGAATGGGTCCATATCTGTTAAGCATCCGTCCGTCAGTCACCATATGACAGGATGCATATTGCCGATTTCGTGTCTGGATCAATTGGAGGTAACCTAAACATACGATCTTTTAACTTTATCTGTTGGTTGGTAGTTGCTAAATAGCTAGCTGCTATACTGTAAATGTATGGTATAACTGCTGAGAAAATTAGACTACGCATGACTTAAAGCGCGCTTATTTGCTGTTAATATAGCTTGACCTGTTGTTAAATACATAATGTGTCTAACTTTAAACCTTAAATCCAGTCATAAAAGAGCAAACCCATTAGTTTGGCTAAATGCCATTCTGTCAGGTTTTTGTTATGTTTTTCTATACCTGTTAGGTGACATATTGACGTGTAGTAACCATAGACTGTAAACTGTAGTTACATGTCTGCCAATGTCAGCTTCCCGTACTGCACGCGTTCAGACCGAATTGGTGAAACTGTTTAATTTCTCTTTCTCTTCTCTTTAATTTTTCTTTTTTCCCTGAAAAGTCGGTTGTTTTCACCCAAATCGATTTCAGATGTTCATTTCAAGTCAAAAGCCCAATGATGCGTCTTAAAAATGCATATTCTTTAATCTAAAATAGATACTTTCCCCATTCTGTTTTTAAAAAGCAATACAGTCTCACAGTGAACCTGCCCTAATAGCTTTACATCCAAAAGTTTTGCCATGAAACCCTTTAGCCTTGAGTATCATTATCTCTGTGTTGTCCTTGATGTTGTTTTTTTTCTTTGAAAACACAGGGGCATGTGGAGTAGCAGTGGGCTATCCTCTGGACACTGTGAAGGTAAAGTAGTAACCTAAGTCTTCAATTGCATTGATTTAGACATCATTTTATATGATGTTCTTAATCTTTCCAGGTCCGGATTCAAACTCAGAAACAGTTCACTGGGATATATCAGTGTGCAGTGGAGACATTTTCAAAAGAGGGGGTAAGTGGAACTGATGGAATCTGTAATATGTTTTTGTTTGTTTTTTATGACAGCTTGAATGTTTGTAAATGTTTATTATGGGTTGTTAAGTTAAAAAAAAAAAACCTGCCAGTGATAATCCTGGATAAGATGTATTGGTAGGCACAAGGGGAGTCCAGAGAACAATCAGGTCCAGTTAAGGGTAACATAATGACGGAAAAGTGCCATATTTAGTTGGTGGTGCACACCAGAATAGATCTGGTCTTCCTAACCAGCTTGTATTGACAGCATAAATCATCCCACTGCCAGGTTAGCAGGAAACTGTCACATGTTTAGTGGGCTTACAAACGGACAAGGTAGGCTATAGACCACAAATAGCCTGAGCAGGTTCTTGGAGAGTAGAGGCTTTGGCACAGCTGCCATGCAGGATGCTATCCGCTATGGCACTCAATCGTCTCTCAGAAATAGTATGAGAATATGTTCAGTGTAACAGCAGGGCTGGTCGGCAAAGGATTGAAAGTACTTAAATACAGATAATAATTTTCATTTGCCTGCAGAGTTAAATTTGTTAGCACCATTGTTATGTTTAGAGGGTATACAATTATAGCAGTTGTATTTATAAACTGGTTAATGAAAAGACTTAAGGGAAAAATAATCAACCGACACTAATTAGGACTGGCAGTCAGTTGTCACAGAACTACAGAGTAGCAAATGCAATTCTTTGTTGATTGTTTGCATTTAAGGTGAATAATCTTTCAAAAATAACAGTGAGTCATTTCTAAATGTAAATATACCAAAAAAGAACAATTATATTTGATAAATATCTGGTGTGATACAATTTAGTGTTTTACAATCTATCCATGAAAGCAGTTTATTAAAATACTTTATAAAAATATTTTTCCAGACAACCAAGAGAGCTTCTATGCTCTTAAAAGTTCCTTTAGCTGTTGCTGTTTGGATAATTTTAACGTAAACCCCTCCCCAATGGTAGTTATTAATCGGATCCCAATTCCAGAATATCCCCTTCTTAAAATACAGGGAACCTTTTTCACTACTTAGGAACTACATATAACTTCCGGGGGAAAAAAATGTAGCTTTGTGCAAAAAAAAAGAAAAGAATCTTATCCTTGCCAGGTAGTTCCATAGAACCTCAGATAAACAACAAAACATATTATATTATTATTGCATAACTTATTATTTGCAATAACTTACACTTTTATTTTATTTCAAACATTTGAATGGTGCAGCTTTGAATGTTTTGTTTACAAATGCTGTCAAATCAGATGTGAGCTTTTAAGTTTTAATAAAGCCACCGCAGTTACAAATTACTTCAGTTATTGGATATTTCTTCTTCTATTTGGGAACCAGGGCATTACATCTAAGTATTATAAACAGCTTTTAAAGGGGCAAAAAGAAGTGGATCTGTATCGGCTCGATATCGGCTTATCCTAGATGCTGCAGTTTCGGAATCGGTATTGTGAAAAAGTGGTATCAAGCCATCCCTAATTTATAGTGGGCAGTTGAACAGAAAAATGATCAGCAGCAAGTCTACATTACAATGTCTCAAAAATAAAGGGAATCATTGTTGAAAAGATCCAAACATTAATGAACCAAAGCAACACTGTAAAGAAGGGTGGAGACAAAATTTATTTTGTTAATTTATTTGTTAAAAGGATGAACTCACAAAGTTGTTGTCTTCTGTTTCATCAGATGCATGGATTCTTCAAAGGTATGTCCTTACCCATGGCCACTGTCTCCATGACTTCCTCGGTGGTCTTCGGCACGTACAGGAACTGCCTGCAGTGCCTGAAACAGGCGCGAGGAGCTGATTGGGGTCCAAACACCAAACTGGAAGTCTTCCTGTCTGGAATGGCTGGTGGTGTTGCTCAGGTAGCATAGAGTCATATTTTACATTTCATCTCACTGGTTAGATGTGAATAATGTTTATATCCATGCCTATATGTCTGCCTCTGCCAGATATCCGTGATGTCACCTGGTGACATAGTGAAAGTCCGTTTGCAGTGTCAGACAGAGTCCAAGCGAGGAGGAGCACGAGTGGCTAAACCAAAGTACCACGGTCCAGTCCACTGTCTGCTGAGCATTGTCAAACAGGAAGGGTTCATGGGGCTCTACAGAGGAGTTCTGCCGCTAATGCTGAGAGACGGGCCATCATATGCCACGTATTTTCTGACGTACACATGCATCTGTGAATGGATGTCAGACGGCAACAAGAAAAAAGCAGGTGGGTTCAAGAGGAGGAAAGGGATTCTCCACCCTAGACTTTTTCTACTCCTAATCATGCTTGTGTTTCTGTCTAATCTTTAGCTACAGTCATCTGATGAATCCAAAAGGAATATTTTTAAGGGTGCTACATTTATTCTTGTAAAATATCAGAGAAATTAAAGAGTTCCTGACGGCGGTTTAAGTGTTTCCTATTCGTTGAGCTTACTGTTGCTTTAAAAGGGGAGCATCTCTTAACATTTCAAAGAGAATCTTTTAAAACTCAGCAGCAACTCATTCCCTCTCATGTCCATCAGATTGGAGCGGAGTGATGCTGGCCGGGGGAATAGCAGGAATGGCAGGCTGGACCGTGGGAACACCGATGGACGTAATAAAAGCCCGTCTGCAGATGGACGGCGCGCGGGAGACGAAGCGATACAAAGGCTTTTTCCACTGCATTGCTGAGACTGTGAGAGTGGAGGGCGCCGGGGTTTTCTTCAGGAGTTTAGGTATTAACTGTTTACGTGCATTCCCAGTAAACATGGTGGTGTTTTTCACATATGAAGTTCTCACCGGTTTTCTCCAAGCCACACCGGAAAATGTGGAGCCTCCTCGTTTGGGGTTTGAGTAGCATCAGCGCTTTAGGTTGCAGACTTCTATTGAGCTCTTAAAGAGCGATTGTTTCTGCTGTTGTCATTATAGCTGTTACATAATGCATTTACAAAAAATAAAAAAATGAATCTGATAATATGACATGATAAGTGCAAAACAATTATCTGTGCCGGTACAAGATTGTACTGGAACGTATTTAACCACTAGATGGCACCCATGACCAGCTTGTTACATTTTTTTCTTGCTCTGCAGAAGAGTTTTGCAAAAGAAAACCTCAGTTTTTTGAGGCTACTTGAGCTTAAGCCATGTTTGACGTAATATGAGACCATTTTAAGGTCTCACGCTGAGAATGAGCTGCAGTACGCACAAATTATCAAGCATGTTACCGTCCTAACCCACACATTGTTGCTCCCAATGCTCATTTCCAATTCAGTTATTACATTTTGCAGCCAGAAACATGGACTCAAACATATGTTGATATTGCAGATGTGTTTTGATTAGATTATTTATTATCAGAGTTGTGTTAAAAAAAAAAAAACATTGGTGCATAGGACTATAAAAGTGGCTGTTATGTTTGAGATTGAATCTTTAAATCACAAACATGGAGCATATTTATGAACTGATCTGACTGTTTTAAAGTGTTTCTTTACTCATTATGTATCTGACATATTAACTGCTGTTGGCTATGGGCTGTTTTACAGGTCTGGGAAACTTTGAAAAGTAAGGGTCAAACAAGGAAATTTAAGTGAAAGCAATTTATTGTAATTATTTTTAGAATTATGATGAAAGTGCTTATTGTGCCTTCTGTAATAAAGGTTGGAAATGTATTGATCTTTTCGCTCACGCATGATCATTGGCTCCATGCTTACAGCTTTGTTAATTAAGCAGTCAGATTCTGAAGTATTTCTCATCCATTAAAGGACTGAGGTAAGAGGGAAGGTAAGCTCTAGACAAGTCGCCAGTCCATCACAGTAAAACTGGCCATATAGGAGCCAACATAAGCATGCATGTCTCTGCAATGGGCTTGGTTTTTCTTTAGGATGAACCCTTCTTCTTCCAGTTGGATAGGCTCGATTTCAAATGAATAAAAATTAATGTAATACTTGGAAAAAAAATATCTCTGATTAGAAATAATGTTCAAGAAAAGAGAACAATACCACCACCATTTCTTCTTTAATCGCTTTAAACTTACAAATTTTATCCGGCACCCTGCAATAAAACTTATACAAAGTAGCTCCAGGAGGAACATATTCCTTAAATGTGATTTATATTATTTTGAAATATATCAATTATTATTTATATGATCGTAATTTTGAACTTGGCAGGGTTTTTTTGTGCTATTTTAAGTGAGTCCACAAGTAGGATCTGTCATGTGGGACTTAGATACAAATTTCGTAACTGCTTTTTTATGTCAACACCGAAGCTATTCTTCCTCAGCATTAGAGTTTGAATGAATTTGTTTTAGGCGATTTATGCTGTTCCAAAATTCATCTCAGTTTAGAAACCACTCGTATCCTGTTTAAACTGCTGATTTATGATAATTCGTACGAACTTGCACATGTAATAATATTAGAAAAATAAAAATATGAATTTGTAAATGCAAAACCCTCTCACTGAAAAACATTTCTGAGTTTTTATGTTTTCTAAGGAGTTGAAACAGCATATAGTGTTTACAGCTTCACTCCATCCTCCATATCAGTGCCTGTAGACATAACTTTTACAAGCTTTGTTCAAGCCAAAATTGTTTTAGATAATTACATGGTGGTTATGTAGAATATAGATATATGTACACACATATTTCCAGGGTGCCAGAATGTTGTTGAGGATGTGAAGACTTGAACTTTAAGCAACAGAAAATATCCAGTCTTAAACCCCCTAACCCCTCTTTTGTAGAAATGACTTCCAAGAACCTATGGAGAAGCTTTGGCATGTGATGTAATAGTGCAAATTAAAGACAGCAACTCCCCCTGCAGCAAACAAATAAAACAAATGAAGGTGCCTGGTTTAAGATGTAGAGAAAGGCAAGTAAAAAAGGAAGGCTAAACTGAGTTAAATGGACACACATCACCATTGTTATATAAAATAATAAGCTCAATCAGATTGTCACACACAGCAAAATCAACTGGAATCCATGAAACATTTTAAAAAGCTGATTTTATGAACAACCACCCCTTCACACAGGCACAATAACTCCATCCATCTTCGTCTCACTGGGTCCTTCAGGACTTGTTTGAACTAACGCAGCATAAAATATGTTTTAAAGTAACGATTCCATCTGTTTTGCATGTGTAATTGGCTCAAGATTATTCCCGCATGGGAGCAATAAATATGAAGAACTCAATTTTAATCATTTAATTGAATGACAGATCACTTGGGGATTGAAGGGAGGTCATGTTAGGTGAGACCACATGGGTGTAAGGTCAGTGGGAGGCTTTTGGATTTAAAAAAAAGAACAGAAAAACAAGAAAGGGTCTTTTCACATTTTTCTGGTTTGCTGTTGTGCAAATCCGCTTTCACACGAGCACAAATCATTAGAAAGCCTGCAATGCGAAGCTTAAAACACTGTCCATAACTCAAAAAAGATTACGGTTGCCATCATTTAATTAAATGTGACCTAACGGAGCGATTCTAAGAAGTTTACAGTTCACAGCCTTTGAAGAGCAAGGGTTAAAAGTTTGGTCATACATTAAAAAGAGTAGGGTTAGCTGAGTTGTTTATTGCAGTTCCATGCCAGCGCCAGAATCCATAAACCAGGCTCTTCCACAATGGGATACTTGCTGAAATTCTAGGAATTGTGCTGTACACTGTGAAACAAAAAAACATTGAATGTGGTCTTTGTTAGCTGCTTTTAATTAAACCCCCCAATGTTTTTGCTCTTTACGCATCAAAAAGCCATAATTGTGCAAGCATCCAAAAATCTCATTCAAAAACTTGGAGGGCTGATTGGTCATGAAATGATTAGAACCGAGTGACACCTTCTCAGAGTTATTTTCAATGAATGTGCTGCCGTCCTCGCTCACATAATGTTCAACACATAACCTATTTATTTCATTTGTCAATGTCCGAAAGAAGATTATTTTCCTTCCAGAATTATTAAGACTTTGGCCTTTCAGGCATGGCGAACGTTTGACTACAAGATAGTATCACTTTTGATGCACAAATTAAATCATGCAACAGATTATTATCTGAGGTTTGAATACCGCGTTGGCAACATTTTCAATAAGCTAATTGGTGGGATGAGTTATACCACATGACTCATGCAAGAACAGCCTTTTATGTCTTCCTGCTGGCCTGAGTTGCCTTCATCAAATTTATTAAGAGGCTCATGCTGTGGAACATTGTGTTAAAGAGTAAAATTAACTCGGAATTATTGTTTCAAAACATAATTTCAGGAACTTTCGGTGGTCAATTCTGATGCACTAAATGAATTAACCAGCACAGTTTGTGTTAGTTATTCAAAAAAAGAT
>JAVQJG010206661.1:0-18032 GCA_036024015.1 Craterocephalus amniculus
CTAGTTCATTTTCTACAGGGTTTACTCAGGTTGTTTTTTCTTAAAACAGAAATGTGCCGTGTGTTACACAGAGTCTTTAAATTTATTAAATTAACTCATTGGCTAATAATTAATGACTCAATTTTGTCACACCTTCTGTTCTGGACTTTATCAGTTACACCTTAAGGTTTTGAGGTGAGGTTTGACACAATATTTTGCTCTTAACAAAATGTAAGTATTGGTATCGGGTATTGGCCGATACTCAACCCTCTGTATCGGTATCAGAAGTGAAAAATTGGTATCAGGACAGCCCTATGCTGCAACATCTACATTAAGTCATCTTCAGTTTTGGGTGTTTAGTGTTTCAGTTATAGCTTCATTTATCTTTCTCAGGAATATTTAGCTATTTCTGACATATATACTGTATATATTTTTTTTTTTATTTGAGCAGGTGAGAGGCAAATCTGCATAAATCTATATAATTTTATTTATCCCAGTTAAAACCTGTAGAAACCCTCTGACCATTGCAGAAGCTTCACAATTACATCAGATGTTCTTTCAGGAGAACCAAAGGTAATCCTCAGGGTCTGGGAGACATGTTAGTTTGGCAGAACATATTCCTTCACTTATCTCTGCACATTTCTGATCTATTTTGCCTTTTCCAACACAGATCAACACAAACTGAGCGAAATAAAATGCTTGTGGTTTTCTCTTAAGCACTTTTAGTTAAACCAGTTTTTTGGGTACATTTTTACATTACCAATACACTTAAAAACCTTAAATAAAACATTGATAGTCCCTTCAGAGAAAAGACTTTTACAGCTGAGCTCATAACTCATTTTTATTTCATTTATTCACTTTTAAATGAATCCATTTGGCTCTATGTCTTTTTAGCTTGTGTTGTGTGTGTGTGTGTGTGTGTGTGTGTGTGTGTCATAAATAGAGATTGTGTGTGTGATTAGATGTGTGTGCTTCGATTTGTTTTGTGATGAACTTGGATGTGTGACTGTTTGTGGTTTTATGTAAAAACTGTTTTTTTGTGTTGCTCGTATGCATTAAAATTGTTGTATAAATAAAGTTTGTTTTAACTTGAATTGACACAGAAAGACTGATTTCCACTGATAAATCAGACCCATTTTGCTTTTAGTGCAGTGATAAAAAAGTATTTAGTATATGAATGCAGGAGAATCATCATGATGCATCAGGTTTTATATTCATATCCACCTCATCACTGATGCAGAGTCTCTGCTCATCACTGTTCTCTTTCTCATTCCAGGGGGTTTATCTCATTTTTAGCTCATGGCAAGAGGCATTAGTATATTTTTGTTTACAAAGCAATGCACTCCCAGCCTCGGTTCCTGTTTTGTCTCAGAGTTGTCGTCCTTGCTTGTGTACGGATTGACCCCCAGCTGTCACAGATCATTGGTCCAAACATCTCCGGTAAAGACGTCGAACCACATTGCTCCCTGTGTGTTCCTCGTAAGGTGCTCGGGGTGAAACCATCTGCAGATGACTGTCATAAATGAATATTTCAGTATCCTTGCGGTTTCAACAAGAAATGAAACAAACAATTTCAACTAGGTTTCTTAGTATTTCTCAGCATTGACAGGAAATTAAGTTGCATTATCTCGCCTTTTCTTTTCCCTAATAGGATTTTTCATTTCCTAATTCATCAATTATTCACTCCTCCCTTTATACCTTTGAATATTATTATCATTCCTCTGGTCTTCCTATTTTATTACTAATCAATCTTGAACTGTCAGCCATTTGTTACAAACCTGTGCTGCTTGGAGAAATATTGATCTGAATGATTTACGCTGCTGGGGCTGAATTGATTACATAGACTCAGTTTTATGAAATGAATCCATTCATTAATAAACCTCAGACAGAAATATTATGCAACACAGACTTTGCAGTGTCTAAACAACGGAAATTTGTTGATTCCATTGTGAGTTTTCTCATGTTTCTGATGCATTGACTCTGAATTCTAAAGTAATCTGATTATCCAGTTTGAAGCTTGCACTTAAGTGTATTAAAAGGGGGGGGCAGACATGCATTTAGTTAAAAACAAGAGGATTTTGTTGTTAAGGAAGACACTGAGATGTTCTGTAATTAAATAATCACTATTCAGAGAGAATAATTAAATTTATTCATCATTCCTGTGATGCCTTTTTGGGCTTTAACACCAACAGCTGGAAGATTCACAGAGGAAACAATCAATTCATTAAATGTTTGACTTAAATGGCTTCACATCCTGCAACTTCGTCACATCAGTGCATGAATATTTTTCATCTGAAATGGAAATTGTGGAAACATTAGGGTTGATTTTTACCAACAGCAGCATTAACAGTTAGCAGCCTTTCCCACAAACAGTAGCTAAAATCAGCCGAATGCATTTTAAATGAGGCTGGCGGTTTGGGTTAGATTAAACAAATGAAGTCGTTCCACTCCATTGGTGCTCACCCCACTCTGCACCGTCATGCCGAGGAAAACCAGGAAGTCCACTTCAGCTGCATTATCCTAAAATCTTACATTCTGTTATGAGGCTAGGGATTTTTTTATTTCTGTTTTATAACACCACTGCTGTGGAACAAGTTTAATATTTTATGGCTCTAAATCAAATCTTTATCATCACCTCATCTACCTCTCTAGTCTTCAAGCGCTCTGCCCCAGGAAGTACATCACAAATTAAATCAGAATCTGGTAATGTTACACATTTCTTTGTTTTTTGTGAGTGTTTTTATTCTTTTCTGAGACAAAAAGATAATAAACAGATTCGGGAATAAGATGCAGAGAGTGTGCAACCATTCACAAGTCTTCAGCTATGCAAACCACACAAACGTTTTCAGCATTGAATTCACCCATCTTAAGCCTTCTGGTCTCTGGTTTGTGTAGCTGATTGAGACAAAGACCACTCAAAGACTGTGGCTCATACAAATGTTCGTACAGTAAAAATGAATCTATTGTTTCCACAAACGCTGGTAAATGGACTGTACTTGTATAGCGCTTTTCTAGTCACAGACCACTCGAAGCCCTTTACATGACATATCTCATTCACCCATAATATTGATACATACTGGGTGCTTAGGAGCTAACATTCACACACAACACCCGATAGGCAAGGTAGGGTTCAGTGTCTTGCCCAAGGACACTTTGACATGTACCAGGGTGGAATCGAACCGCCGACCTCCCTGTTTTGATAGGCGACGGCTCTATACACTGAGCCACAGCCGCCCCGCTGGTGCTGAAGTTTAAAAACTATTTTTAAAGAAAAGTCCAGTATCTTTAAAGCTGGGTCACATTTTCTCACTTTTGCAGGTTGAATTAAAAAAAGACAAAATGTAACACATTCAGACTGTCATGTGAGTGAATCTAAAAGAGCCTCATCTGCCTGCATAATAAATCTGAAATTTTGTCTGGGACTACTTGCCAGCTGACCTAATCACCAATGATCTATCATGCAATATTCATCCACGCATGCCAGTTTCTGTAAAGGTTAACGCTGACTCAGCTGTTTTATTTGTTCAGTTTGTTCCGAGTTCATAGATGAGGAGTCAAAGAGAAAATGAAGACTCTGTTGCAAACAGGAGAGCAGGAACTTCTAGTCGTGCCCACTGATCTGCAGCGGCAGGAGAAGCTGCACATGCTCATGCCTCATTTGGAAAATGCCCAAGATTGTATGGATAGGATATCTCTACGCACCTGCAGCTTTACTTAACATTGCTGCCTGGAAATCATGTCCCACTATAACATAATCAACTTCAAAAAGACACAAAGAGCTCTCTGCATATTTTCTCTTATCTTAAAATGAGCAGGACCTTCCCCGTAAGTCCTAATTTATCAGCAGGTACAAGTGCAACGCTTCGTTTACCCTGGCCATGTATAATTCATTTTATGTAAAGAAGGTGCAACACAAGTCAGTCCATGTAACTTCTCTACATGAGAAAGGCTCTGCGTTGTGTTCAATGTCCTTCATGACATTGGAATTTTAGTGACTTTGCATGAAAATGATTGTGACTGATTCTGCATCAGTGGTCAACGGGTCCAGTTTCCTTTCAGGGCTGATAAAGTTGATCTTATCTGGATGGAATGCAGCCAGCAGTCATGCATCTGAGCATTTCCCTTTTGACAAGTCAAATGTCAGATTCATGTACAGCACATTTAAAACCAACAACGGTTGACCAAAGTGCTTCACAACTTGCACCAGCATTCATAAAATCAATGAATAAATAAAACTAGTAAGGATTACGAAAGTCTCACACTCAGCCAGCGGAAGGTCGGAGAGAAAATGTCAATATTTGCCGATAAAGAGAAAAAGAACTGTGTTTTCACCTTCAGCAACATGATGAACCACAGTTATTCATTCATATCATATGAATGACCATAAACCCAGAAAACATGAATAAATAAATCGACTAAAGCCAGCAGAGTTGTTTCCGTGAGCAGCTTTGCCTCAAACTCATGCACATTATAACCTCCCTGCTCATGCCCCTGACCACCCGAACCTCCTCTTTGGGTCTGTTTTTATTCTCCATGCTTCCATCCATGACATGCACATGTTAACAGTTTCACAAGAAATAAGTGTTTCTCCACAAAGTTCACAATGAAGACCTGAAAAATGATGCTCTGATGACATCATGCAAACCCCAAAACAGCGTTTTCATTAATATTTCAGCTAAAACTGTGCTTCTTCATGTGTCACCGTGAGCAACGGCGACTCACAGGAAAGAAGAAAAAATTGAATTAAATGAATGTTGATGCTCTGTGTAGCGGCACGGTCCAGCCCTCTAATGTCCTTAGAAGCATCTTGTTGCTGGTAATATAAAATGTACAGTAAAATGTCATCATTTTGATCCCATATCAGGAAACTGCGACATATTGTGATGTGTTTAAGATTCTCCTTTGAGACGTGCAGATTGGGATGAACCTTCCAGAAGAATCCTCAGTGCTGCTGATACCAGAATACTCAATGGTCTCCCCTCAAATCTTTCCACAGACATCTGCACTTTTAAAGCTTCAGAAAGATGAATGAACATCTTTTAGTCCTTGACTCAAGGAGTCGTCGGCATAAAGAATGTTTGCTTTAGTAAAAACCACAGCAGTGCAGAATATAAAGTCTGACACCAGGAGCAGATGCAGATAAAGACATCTCCAAAAGCAAACAGGGTAGAACAAGAGATAATATTTCCCGGCACACCTCAGAGGAGGAGAAGATGTATTAATGCAGACGATGATGTGAGATAATGGAGCAGATCTTCAACCCTTTGAGGATTGGGTTTGGAGCCGAAGTGTTCGCAGGCTTCAGCATCATCACTCTGATTAAACTGATCAGCGTCTCAGCTGAAGGGGCTAATTTGCTCTTCAGAAACTGAGCATACAGTAATACTCTAAATCAGGAAGTGATCAGTCTTTATCAAGACATTTTCTCCCCTCATCTACTGTAATTGTTATTCCCATCACAGCGCAGTTTAACAGGGACGAGGCGAGATCACGAATTTAACACTGTCTGATGAAATGAGTGACGCCAAGACATAAAATGATGACGTCAGCATTTCACCGCTGCCACCAATTCCTCATTGCAACAGGCTGCTTTAACTTCCAGCAACCTGCAAAAATGTAGCATTTTCATCAGACTCCGCTTCCTCTATCTGACCGGAGCTCACAGTCCCATAAACTGGGAATTTAAATGCACTAAACCGACAAAACCTCATTTTCAAGGAGACTTTGAAGACTATTGTGAGACTGCAGGTCCTCAGGAATCTGTTACGTTACACACAAGTGTGACAGATGAGACCTGCTCCCGTTTTATGGGACAGTAACTCAAACTTTACACCAGGCTGAAGCCATTAGCTGATGCTGTTATAAAAGGTGAGTGATCCAGGACTCAGCGTCTGGTTCAAGGAGAGTGTCTGAGAGTGACAGGATGGTGTTGATGGCAGCGCTGGCTGGGATTGTTCTCCTTTTATTCTATCTCAGGGACTAGATGCTACATCTCCGTTTCTGTGCTCCACATTTAGGCCTGTATGTCTCCTGCTCCGACCAACCCGCTGCATCACAGAGATGACAGGGAAGTTTGGCGCTGAGAGAAAGCCACACACAAATGTTTGATTTACACAGATGTGTGCTGCAAGCAGGAGAAATAAAAAGAAACCTGTTGCATAAACAGGTTTCTTCCAATCCTCCCATTTCTACTGAAACAAATAGGATCAGATTTACGGGTCAATGAGTAACATAAAGTTCTGCTGCATGATAGTTTTAGATTTTAAACCAAAGAATATATGTTTTATCATATTTAATGAGTCAAACTGAGTCAGTCTTTTCTTTTTCAATTTAATTTGAGCTGTTTTGAAAGTTCCTATGAAAGTGCAAGTGGCGATCAGTTGCTTTTACATCTGTTTCTGTTTCCTGATCAATTAAAAGCTACAACAAGGTTAATTTTCTTATATTATAGGTATAAAATATATATTATATTGTTTCATTTTATGCTGCCGCTGGTGGTGCTTTTCTTCTTTTCCTTTTTTTTGTTAATTATGTATGCAAATGCTGTTAAAAGAACAATAGTTCGATAAAAGAAAGAATTTTTTTTAATTTTTACTGGACAGTGATGAACAAAGAAGAAGCAGCTAGTTCTCATACATGAAATGTTATTTGTTTTGCTTGAAAAAAGAGTAAAATTGATTGAGGACATGGAGTGAACGACTTCCTCCTGAGGATATATCCCATCTTTGTTCAAATGTTCATGCAAATCATGTTAATGCGAACGGAGCCGATAGTCCCCTGAGACTGAACCACTTTTAATGGAAGTGATCATTATCTACAACAAAGTGGAGGTGGTTCTACTTTTTGGGAGCATGCTAAAACTGGATAATGTTTCTGAAAACACAGTGTGGAAGTTTATTATCCTGCATCCAAACAAGCGATCAGCAGTAACCACATGAGACTACCTCAGCTCAGGCTTCAGCAGAAACACATCATCTTCCGTCGATGTAAAAACTTCCAATAAGTGTTGCCATCAATCTTAAAAAAGGGGAAAATAGCACCATGTTCTCACTCTGGATCGGGATTTATTCACTACATTAATGCTCCATCGCCGTGGCAACTGTCAGCAGTGTTAAAAGCATTCTTGCCCAGCAGGGAAATGTTCGTTTTGTATGATCAATAAGCTGTGAAACTGAGATGAACCCTCATCCGTGACAGCTGCATGTTCACCAGTGGATGAGTATTTATGGGGCAAACATGTCTATTATATATTTATCTTTAAAGAACTTTTGCTTTTATCATATTCAGCTTGGTGGTCATTGCATAACTTACAGACGGGGTCAAAGATGAAAACCATCAGAGGCCAAATTCCTCTGTGTGTTTTACATTAAGAACTTTTCATTTAATCTAACCCTTTTAAAATAATGAACAGTATTCATTGTAGGAGTTTTCTCTAAAGGACGGGCATAGAAGGCTGATGGATGAATTAATAATCAATCTATAGGCTGAGTTTGTGGCATAGCCAGTCCTTTGAGTTCTCTTCTTCTCGCATTATATGAGAAATGACTAATGGACCCATGACCACACCAGAGTGCCAAACCAGTCAGTCCCCGGTTCTGAGGCTGGACGCTTGAGGAGAGTCAACCTGATGGAAGAGCACAGCTTTACTCACAGCTTTCTGCATGACAAGGAGGCCAGATGGCAGTTTCTTACATCAGACCCTGCAGCACAACGGCCAATAGCAGCGGTCCGGTACTGAGGGGGACACGAGCAGAACACCGTGTACCAGCAGCCGGTCCTCTGCTCACAAAATCCACTCTGTAACCAACCACGGATACACTGCCACCTTTGGATGTTCAGGATATGGATCTGTTTCTGTTTAAAAACACAGATGCCACAAGGATGGGGCTCGCTTTCAAGATTTAACCCAACAAAGCCAAATGTTTCATATTTGATCCAGTTTCTGGGACATTTTCTATCACTTCATGGTAAAAACTTTGAGCAAAACCCTGGAGTTATACAACATGATACTTTAAATGGCTAGAAGGATGAAGATGGATTCCCTTCTTACAAGCCAAAACTCCTGAACTAAAATAAAAGTAAGCTGCTTTGCTTTAAGGGTGGAACAACCTAATGCACCTGTTTCATCATTTTATTAACCTTGTAACAACAAAACCACGTGTGCTACATCACATCAGCAGAAAACCTAAAGTTTCCACCCACCAAAAGAATCCACATGTTCAGTTTTTTGTTTTGTCATGTTCCATCATTGGCAGGGATTTTAACATTCATCGTGCCATAAAACCAACCAGACAGGAAAATCTGTTTATCTTTTAAATAAAGCAATAACTTGGTTTTTCTGAGCCAAATCATATTGACTCTCTCTGTGTTTCTCAGTAGTTGTGTCATCCTTTGACTCTATTGTTGATCAAACAGTGACTTTACACACAAGGTTGCAGCCAATAAAAGGAAAATCTACCACCTTCCTCTCAGCTGTGTGGCCAAATCTGTCCCTTTAGTGTTATTGAGTCTATGAAAGATGTTATTGTGAGTCCTGAAATGTGACTGGACTTTCTGTGAGAGTGGTCTACAGCTACGTGACTTCCCGTGTTATGGACCATGCGGCACACATCGCTGTGAACACAACAAACTGGGTGAACATGCCAAGCAGGAACCAAACCCGAACAGAGACCCAGACGGGAGTGTCCCACAGAAGTGCTGCGTCCCTGTGGGCACACACACACGCAGGCAGACCAGCCGCCTCCTGCAGCAACACACTCCGTCTCTGTGTCTCCATGCTGATTCTTACCCACACTGCTGGCTGAGGTGGAACTCTGTGGGGAACTGCAGCACATCGGGCTCCCTCACCGGGCTCTCCATCACATCCACTGTCCCATCCCTGAAGTAGGGGTTGCCCGGCAGATCTCCGTTTACCTCCGGGTGGGTCTCTTGTTGTTGCATGGCAGAGGGCTCCGGCGCCTGAGGATCAGGCTCGGTGACCTCCTCCTCCATCAGGCTGTCAGATGCAGGGCGCCGCCTGTCCACACGGCTCTGAGCTCGTCCCACAGCAGCAGCATCGGTTCACACACAGCCGCTGTTAGTGTGTGACAGCAGCAGGTACAGCGCCTCCTCTCACACTCCACTCCTTGGCTTCTTCACACTCCCTCCCTTCCCTCTCTGTCACTCCCTCTCTCCCCCTTTGCTCTCCCACTCTCTCCAGTGCAAACATTCCTCCACATGGGGAAAGTGAGAGGAGGGCTCATTAATGAGTCTGAATGACAGACTCAGCCCTGCCTGAGGCTGTATGCTCGGAGAATGTACAAGCAGAGGCTTGTCAGAGGCGGGGAGATGCTGATAAAGGCAGAAACTCAGAAAAATACGGAAGGATGGATGCAATGAAAGAAGGAGAAGAAAAGAAAGGAAGCAACAGGAAAAGCAAGAGAAGCAGCAGAAACCATGTGCGCGCGGTCTAAGCGGACTGCATGTCCGGGATGCTGCGATGGCACAGCACGCGGAGCAACAAACAGGCTACAGCGGACAGCGCGCGCAGTAACAGCTCGCGCCACCGTGTGGGGCAAGAGCGCATGTTGGATGCTGAGCAACCCTGGGGTGGTGATGGTGGGTGGGAGGCGGCATCCCGTCAGGGGGTCCGCAGTGAAAGCTCTGCCGAGACCCCTCCGCATCACATCGACCCACAACACACACGTTTACACACACTTCCTGTGAGGTCTTGGTAACGCATCAACAGGCTCCGCTTATATTCTGGTTTTATGAGGCTTTGTTTTAAATTATACTTTTAATACATTTTAGAAAGACTTTTTTTTAAAGGAAAAGAGCCAAAATGAAGGAACTGGATATCTCAAGATGATCCAAAGCAGAACAACGAATTGAAGACTAAACATTTAATAAATTTACGGACTTTGAATTTTTATTTTTTTCAATGAAAATACGTCTGCTGACATATTCTTTAGCATCAATTTATCTACCGACACAAAACTGCAGTAGCTAAACAGAAATACCAGCGGACAACAGGTGGAGCATGTGTGTGATTCACTGCGGACAGAAGTGTCCGGTGATCTAATAAACACGAGCTTATTCATTCCCACTTCATGTGATTTATTATCGGATTGACATAACTTACCTCTGGAGTGTTTGAGGACGATCAGTCAAATCCGTTAATCGATGCGCGCGCGAAGATCCAGTTTAAAGGCTTCGATTGGACTAAATGAGCTGCGATGGATCCTGCTGATGATCCCGGTGATCTTTGTGTTATTCCTGTGTGTCCACGGCGCAGGCTGCTCACTTTGCCCCCATGGTAAACACATGAAAGGTCACACTAGTTGATTCGTGCATGAACGTGTGTGTGCGCTTGTAGAGTCCAGCAGGAGCGCA
The DNA here is from genome assembly GCA_036024015.1 of Craterocephalus amniculus. Classification (NCBI taxonomy): domain Eukaryota; kingdom Metazoa; phylum Chordata; class Actinopteri; order Atheriniformes; family Atherinidae; genus Craterocephalus; species Craterocephalus amniculus. Next base: position 10,351 of record JAVQJG010206661.1, read on the forward strand.
CCTTGCTGTCTTTGGAGATGCACTTTTCTCCCTAATATGTTTCAAATCTCCGCTTTCCTTCCACGTTGCGTCCACGAATGAAATCACAAACTGAGGAGGCTAATCAGAAGAGTTTATAAAAAACAAAATTTCTCTGGGTGAAAATCCTTGGAGTGAAGCTCCACGCGCGCTCAGGTGCAGAGCCTCGGGAAGATGGATGAGAACAGACTGGTGCCCAACTGAGACTCACAAATCTTTACGCAATGGAGCAGGAAAGCAGCGGATTGGCTGCTGTCACCAGTTTGCAGCTATCAGTTCATCGGGTAATTTAACAGGCCAACTTCTATCTGACTGGAAATATTTCTGCCCCACTGTGTGAAACAAAATAATACATTTTTTTAAGTGATGCACTCACTGGTCACAAAGCAGATTGTAAAATGAACCCAACCCAAAATGTTACTCTTGGAAGTTTTTCTTCATTTGCTTAAGATACTTTTCCATCCAAGATTCAGTTTCTAGTCTAACGATGAAGTTCATTTCTTTAGGCAGGAGATGTGGGAGGATGGTTTTGAAGTTCTTCGGACACCATCTTTATGGATAAAATGGTTTATTAGAAAGTCTGGCTCCGTACAGATCTGCAGAATCTGTGAGAAAGCCAGTCTTTCTGAACCTTATATAGAGGTAAAGACAGAGAGTCATATTACATCCATTTCCTGATGATTATTAGAACTGACATGATGATAACATGTAGATATAATGGGAGATCATGTTACACGGAGCTTAAAGGTCAGACACTGCAACCTCCACACAACTTTGTCTAAAAATAATAACTACGGCTGAGCTTAATAATAATTATACCCGTGTTTAAATTCATGCTATTACTATTGTTTTTATGGTGATAAATGTCATCATTATAAATTAACTAACATTTCAACAGAAAATGTCATCTAAATAGATCCAAACATGCCCTCCACGAATTCCAAACCTTTTCTCTTCAAATTAGCTTGCTGTGTTGACCTGTCAGCTTTGAGGTGGCCCTTAGTGGGCTCCCAGCGAACCCTCACCTCGGTTCGCGTTCCTGACGGATGCTCGCCGTATGTTTTTGTCTGTGATGTCTACCAGAGACAGAACAAAGAGGATGAGTCAGACCAGCCAGCCACCGTGATGAATGACAGGATAAATCAGACAGATTCACTTTGTCAGGCTGCCAGTAAGTGTTAAGATAAAAAAAGGGTTTCTGTTGGAAGCGGTGAAACTTCTGCAAGTGATAAATAACTTTTTTATAAAAAAGATAAAAAAAGCTGAGTCACAAAGTGAGTCTTTCTTTTATATGAAAAGTTGTCTGCCAGTTAAAGAGGAAAACTGAGAGCGTACATATAGAAGTATCCATCTAATGCAGCGTGCAGGGGGTCACCGGTCATCACAGAGACAGGACACGAAAGGAATGTGTCAGGATTTAAAGACCCTCAGGAGAAGACATACACCGCTGCTCCAGCATCCAGTGGTGAAATCATGACGGTGATGAGTTAAAAGCAGGACAGTTATGTGATCCTGACACAGCGCAGTGTGAGAGAGATGGATGGATGGAGGGATGGAGCAGGACCTCATGCTACAGCTGAGTTCTTCTGGTTATAATTATGCTGTTTGAGTCCACTTCCTTTCAGAGACGTAACACACAGCTGCTTTCATACCTGCTTTTTCCGATTTGGAGTCACTCACATTTATTTTTAGAGTAAATATAGAATCCCCTAATGAAATACTTTTTTTTTGTTCAGTGGGAGGAAGTCATTCATGCACAGGAAGAACAGGAACTTCTTCCATGAACCTTGTTGCTGTGATGCAACAAACCAACAGCAGCCTGTCACAGGTCACCATCTCTGCTCCGGACTGACTCAACCCGGAGAAGTTAACTTTAACCCAGGACAGCAGAATAGACGAGTTAAAGCTCATAGTGAATTCTGACCAGATGGAAATGGAGAAAAGGATCCTCCTAAATTCCAGATTTATCTGGGCAGTCTCACCTCCATCATCTCCACAGAAAAGAGGAAATTCTTTGTTCTATGCAGCAAAATAGCCTCATGGGCAGCTGCTCAGTCTGTGGCTTCATAGATCAGACCCACTGGTGGAAGAGTTGCTTCTATTATCTCTGGATCTGCTTTTGGGCTCCGTCTCCATATATCCGCTTCATCTTCTCTGTCTCTGGATGTCCACACCCCCTCTAACAGACACATTACCACCATAACAGCTGCTTAAACTTCATATTTTACGTATAGTAGGTATGTTCACTCTCTACATGTAAAGTCCTTAGGGGCAGTCAGAGAGAGAGAAGACCAGACCTGAAAACATGAGCTGCTGGGAATCAAACCAGCAACCAGGCTGTTGCTGTTTTGGCACCAGCAGGCTTACTGGTCCCCGTTCTGGTGGAGCTTTTCTCTTTTCATTCTGGGTGCTGGAGGGTGATGAGGTTTGATCCCTGGTCAGGGGGAGGAGTCGGTGCAGAACCAGGTCTCATCACAGTCCCAGAAGTTTGGTTCCAGCTTCTGAACCCATTCTGATCCTCCTACTCTGCATCGCTGCTCCAGCAAAATCAGTGATACACTGTTTCTAAAGGATGTGTGTGTATCACAGATTATTATATCTAATTTAGCCCTCCCCCACTCAGATAATATTTTTGTCTGGTAAAATTCTTATATTTCGTATTCTAAGTGTTTGCAGCAACAGCAAAGAATTCTCCACAATCGCAGCTAAAACGCTGCGTGGATGATGGCTGTTAAAGATAAGAAAAGGAAATCAGTGGTGGGTTTCTGCTGCAGGCTGCACAGCTGATGGCAGGGCACGTCCTTCACACCCACTCTCCTTCTTTCTTCTCTTTCCTGTCAGTTTAAATGAGGCCTTTTGGACCGGGTATTGTGCTTTAACAGTAGTAGGTTTAAGGTAAAAATGCCCACTATTGCAAGCCGGTGATGAATTTCACCCCCTACATCAGAAGGTTGTGCTTATTTTATCTTATTTTTTTCCATTTTAAGGTATTATGATGCTTCGAGTCAGCAGTGTGTGTCTCAAACATACAGGTAATATTGTATGCAGTAACATTTTTCTTTTCCTTGGTCATTTTTCCAATAGTTTAAACTTTAAAATTTTTCTTTCTAAAACAGAAAACCATCTTCTGACACAGCCCTGTTTCACTGCATGACATTCGTATCCTGTCAGGTTTATTACCAGGAATATCAGGAGTTAAATAGTTTGTCAACAGGAAACCGAAAACAAAAATACATTTAAATAACTGTCACTCTAACTACAACAATTCCTGAACTACTGCATACAATGTGCTGTGTGTAATATAACCCCGAAACATTTAATTCACTACAGTGGTTCCACTCTTACAGAGCAGAGCTGCTACCATCTGATTTCCAGTCTACATTCCTCTTTTTGAAGATGACTGACCTTCATGTTGTAAGGACGGCATCAGCATCACTTCCCATTTGCTGCACTGGGACCGGCCTGCTCATCCAAACACTTCTCTCTCATCGTAGACCTGTGGGGTTTTTAGGAGGTAAACATCATGCTGACAGCAAAAGCTCCCTCTGTTTCAGCTCTAAGGCTTAAAATATGACATAAAAATCATTGACTCCTCAGCAGGTGTTGGGATTATAGAATAACTAGGCCAGAAAAACAATGCATGACGTATTACAGTCTGGAATCTTTCACTTTAACAAAAGCTAAAGTGTGTAAAAGCTATCCGTTTTTACCGGATATCTGGCACCTGTCAATCAAAAGGACACACCTAATTATTAGGAATTTTAGGATTAAAAAACATCTAAACGAATGAGTCAGAATGGTTTCCCTCCCCCCACAGGTGTCATGAAGGTAAAGCTGAGCTTTTAAAGCTAAAATGGTTTTGTGAACCAGGCTGTAAACATGTTTCATCCTGCTGTAAAGTTGGCTTTTTTAACATTGGAGTCTATGGGGAATTGCTCTGTTTTGCAGCAGCACCTAGTGGAGGAGGAGGGAACTGCAGGTTTTTACACTTTCACATAAGCGTCACGATTCTAAGTCGGAGGTTTCTGCTTGGAAGCAACTGTTGCCGAACATGCTGGGAGGAATTTTATACTGTTGTTATAAAACCAGAATGCATGTTGGTTTTAGTTGTCTTTCTTATATCTCTTGTTGTCGGCAGGAGGTTAGAAAACAAATTCAACAAATCAGAACTTAAGCAAAGAAGAACTTTCAAATAAATTGCTGCCCCGAAAGTTTCATTGGATTCTAGTTTATTAAGCTTCTTGTGGAAAAGACACAGCAAGCTCTGATCAATTCGTCTAACAGAGCTTTACGCAAACACAAGGACACATGCACGCAGCTTCTGGAAGCTTCTGGAAGCTGGTGATCTTTGTGAGGGAACAAATGCTGCTGTGATACTCAGCATGACTGCAGCCAAAGTCGGGATCTTGAATCCCAAGTTTACTACATCAGAAACCAAACGAGACAATTATTTCATTGATACACTGAGCTGTAACTCACATGAAATAGGAAAAGATGATTGGAGGAAAACAAAGGTAGCATTATAACCAGGAGTCATACAGGCAACGGCATTTCCCAGCATGCATCAGGGGACGCCCGGGACAAGCCGCAGGTCCATCACACCAGCCAGTTCAGCAGCATCACACTGAGACTCACACCTCTGGAGGCTTTTCAGTTTCCACCCACGGACCGGACACGGAACCTGATGACTGCTCCGCTTCTCTGCGGGCTCCAGGATTCTTTCTGAGAGGAAGCAGGAGGAAGAAATAGGAGGGAATACAAGTTTGCTCATGAATGTTTGACCAAGGATTAAACTGGGGAGTTATTTCATTCTCTCCAGAGTTTTATGAGATTGGTTTTAAAAAGATTTAATGCTGCGCATTTCACTTATTTTTTATCATGGCTGGTATTTTTGGACTAGTTAGAGTCCTCAAACTTGAAGAAGCCAACATGAGAGATGAGATTTTATGTTAGAAAGGATCTTTCTCCACATGGAAACTAAAAGGAATTGCTCACCACCTAATCACAAATAATACAATCATATCATTCCACACTGATGCAGACATGGATCAACAGAAATCCATTTATACATCTTCACCTCCAGCTTTAATAACAAAAATACTCAACATCCAAGCAGGAAACGGGCCGATGTGTCTCCCCAAGCCTTCATATCTAGGACCAAATCAGTGAAAACATCTTTTCCATGAATTCTAACACCAACCAACACCAAGTTATTCACAGAACTGCAGGTCATAGTTATTGAAATCCTCTCCCCCATCCGGAGTCCCAGCATCACCACCTTGTCTCCCTGCTGATCGCTCGAAATGAATCACCCAAAAGCAGGAATCCTTTCCTCGTTCCTCTCTCTGTCCTCCAGAACTCATGTGGCATCAGCCGCCGGAAGAACTTTGTCTCTGATGGAAATACTAACTGTACGAAGCACGACAACAAAACTTTCTAAATTCAACGCAAACATCGTTCTCAAACTGGATATATCACAATAAACAGCAGCCCCACCTTTCCCCCTCCCCATGCATACAGAACACACTTCTTGACAAATAAAGACATCCTGAGTGTTTCCTGATGTCCAGCATCGCAGGATCTAAAACAAATGTGCTCATCCTGTCCGTTTGTCTCGTCCACTTGTCTAGGATTCATCCCGTCCTGGCCACTGTTGGTTTTTGTGTCTACTTAAAATAACTGAAATAAAATGTTAGTATAATAAGAAAAAATGAAGAAAAATGCTTAATCAGTTAATGTAAAGTTCATTTCCTGCTGCTGGATCAGCTGCTTATTCCACATATTTACATTTTTGCTGCACTATTTCTCCCACTTTTACAGGTTAATGCACTTATTTCCAAAGACTGTTTGTCTTGTGCACATTTAAACTCACTCTTCACTTGTTTAATTGTTTCAACTTCACTTAGTCGTTCTCAAATTTACTCTGATCTTTCTTCAGTACAACAAAATGTTTTGATTTCAGATTTAAATTAGTTTTTTATTTCCTGTTTTTCTGCTGTGATCATGTGAGGATTTTTCAGATTTCATCTCTCTGACCATCCTTTGGCTGCATGCTCAGAATCTCACAGCCATCTTGCACCTATATTTGGTCAGTCATGTTTCTGCCAAGCTCTCCTCGCATCGTAACGCTTACAGTGCGCTCAGTTTCTCCCCACAACCAAATGTGTGGCATCTGTGTTCTGTGACTGGTCATGTGTTCACTGTGACCATGTGCAAAGAAAAGAGCTCACAGCCCATCTAAGATCATTTGTTTTTTTTTCCTTTTCTCCAAATAAATCCATTTTTAATACAAGATCCTGCCAGTTTAACGTTGCTGGTGGCTCAGTGGATGATTTGCTTCAAAATCTATAGTAGCTGTGTTATTCCCAACTATTGAAGAAGAGAGAAATGATTTGCATGCAGCAACAAATAAAGGGATGCAGGTAACTTGCAGCAGAGGAGAATGAAGATTAAAGAGTTGTTTGATCCACTTTGCTGCCGCTCTGCTCCCACAGCTCGGAAACAAATACCCGCAGGCTCACTAATGACTGTTTGGAGATTAACTACTTTCCTTTTCACAGAGTTTCACGTCAGCCTCTTTAGGAGATCAAGTTTTCACTACAGTTTGTTTCCTGTCTGCACCGTCGCTGCATCCTACCTTCGGATTGAGTTGTTTTGTGTTCTCTCACAAACAGACTATTAATGCATTTAGTGAGACATGTTCAGTTTGGTTGAGGTTATTGAGGTGGGATGCAATAAGATGCATAATTTAGTTTAAGTTGCATCAAAGGTTCAATATGATTAAATTATGTTATTTAGTTATTTTTGCCAGCCTGCCTGAGATAAGGCCTGTGATCCATACAGGCTACTTAATGATGCAAAGCAGCAGTGTGCCAACACACTGAGGAAAATTAGGAGTGAATAAACAAACGCTGGGGAACTTTGGGCTATTTTCATACAACACAGAGAACCAAAGAAAAAGAACATGAATGCAACTACAGTGTGTATATGCAAGTGGTTATATGCTGAAAACATTACACACTTAACAGCAGTCTAAGAGGTAGCCAATCAGCAGCCGTCAATTTCAGAGTCAGCGAAACAAATTGAGTCCCTGAGCTGATTCCGAGCCGTTTTCGTGATGGATAATAATCAGGTTAGTCGGATTCTGCTCAGAGTCAGCTGGCTTCTCGCCCACTGACCTGCCTACCTGGGCTTCATTCATCAATCAGAGCTCAGGCAGAAAGCAGCACACCAGCCTTAAAGGTTACAGGAAAACATGCAACATCTGAGGTTTCTGTCCCGTTTGTGCACACCAGCCTGCTGTCCACAGGACGGCCGATTCCACGCGCACGCAGCTGCTGCGTTCATCTTTGGTTTCACTCACCTCTTGTCGTTTTTCATGCCATCCATCAAGTTTATAAATCATTATTTTCTTTGTAAAATGTTTTAATCCATAGATACTTTGGATGTGATTCCTGGATATTCACATCATTTACTGCTGCAAAAATAAAATGAAAACAGTAGCATGAACAATTGAGATCTCTTAGGGAACATATTCATTAAAATCCTGTTGAGTTTTTCAGCTTCATCAGCGGTTCATTTGAAGAAGAAGTGTGACGGAGGCAGTGGTCCTCTTTAGCCTATCCGGCATATTTATTTTGTCATGAAGAAGACAAACGAGCAAC
>JAVQJG010206684.1:0-36850 GCA_036024015.1 Craterocephalus amniculus
CAGGAGGCACCAGTGGGCCTCGGCACCCACTTTGAGAAACAATGGTATAACCTACCTGATGAGCTTGAATGATTGGGTCGTGATTTCTTTGCCCTGGATTCATTTTCTTGTTCACTTTCCTCCTCCTCATCTTCCTTTCCTCTCTTCCTTTTGTTCTTGGTCTCCACCTCAGTTCCATTTTTGTCATCTTCCTGCAAGGGATATATATGTTAATTATGGCAAAAACTAGAATGAGCTCCATCCATAACACACTATTAAAAACATGAACACATTATTATTATTTTTTTTAATGCATCACTTTCATGTCAATAACCAACCAAATAAATACTGTTTCAGATTTTTAACACCAGTTTCTACTTTCTCACTTAAAAAAGGCATGGCACAGATTACAGTGATTACTTTTTGTCAGGGTCAAACACATTTATCAGTCTGATCAGATTAAAACAGATGCCGATTGTTAAAGGAATGACCAAAAGACCTTTTTCCTGTATAAAAAGATTGGACCACAATGACCATATTATGGTCAAGAACTGAGTATTTAAATAGCACATAAACATTATTGGAAAATTATGGATACCTGCATTTTCACGAGCTCCTCTTCAACCACCAGTTTCATGAATTTCTTTGCTTCTGGACTTAAAGATTCACATTTCACATGAGCCAGATATCTCTTTTTTAAGATTCCCAAAGTGAGTGTGCTGAAATAAAACAGTGGAATGAATATATCAGTCATTTGATTGATCAAGCAATAAAAACTTTGAGTTCACCAAACAATACAGCCACTGAGACAGTTTTCCCTCCTAGACTCATGGGAACTGTTAATTGTTAGGATCACAGTCACATATAAAATCAGCAGAGGTACTAAAACAGAATTCCTAAGTTTTTGTTTTGTTTCGAACCAGTACTTTCATTTAAGCTTATGAGATGTAAAGGGTAGATTTTTTTGTTAAGGCAATCTGACATCTCCTCTCATGCAACAAGCAGATCTAGCTGTTCAAGTCTGCAGGAGATGAGGGATTTTTTACTTTGAGGACAAGTGTAAAACAATGTAAGTGGACACATGTATGCAAACTCTTATAAATGGCTCAATTTCATATAATATAGGGATATCTTGCTAAACAAGCGACCTGATCAAACTGAACTTCATTCCTGTCTTAGTACTGCTAGTTTCCACTAAGGGGAGTAGTTCAAAACACAATCAAGCTGTTGACACTTCTGTTCACGTGTAGACGTCCCATCACTTTATTTAGCTTTTAATCGCTGACCAACATGAGCTAGCTAACCAATTCACACTGACAGGAAAAAAAAAACTCTAAGATTTTACCTGCATCACATGTTAAATTAACCGCAGAAGTCCAAATTATTCAAGTTAACTAATGATGCTCGTGGATGCGCCACGGATAACTTGTTTTTAAAAGTAATTATTACAGAAACTCTACATTATCTGTGCTTGGTGTTACATAGTAGATAGTATGACAGCACACTTCTTAGAAATTTTAGCTAGTTTATCTTGAGACGCGCGCGCAGCATAGGCTGGCTTTACATAAGATAATGTTACCTGTATAAATAAAACATACTACAATAAAACGTAATGACTTCCCACCTCAGGTCTGCTTCACCACTGAGCTGTTCACTCACAAAGCTGCGGATTAAGGCTGTCTCTTTTTTCGACACCATGATTACAGACAACACTGCTTTCTTTTTGGCGGCGGAGGAACCGCGAACGTCGCAGGAAGTGACGACATTTAGCCACGCCTCCTCTAAAATGAACATTGTTTTGTTCAGCTGGATTGTGTGTGGTTACAGTAGAGATTTCTTTTTTCTTAAGTCAGTATAAGAAATTATCAATTTTCTGAATATAAAAATCACTTGCAACTGATATGTAAACATTGATCATATTTAGGAAATTGTGCAACATTTTATGTAAAATTTGTTCCCGTTATCTCTTAGGCTCATTTCCTCTTGTTTTGGTCCTGCTGCCACAACAAAAGTCTGAGTTTTACTTTAAAAATCTGAAAATTTATGTTGAATAAAATGCATTTAGCGTTTGTGGCTGTTCAAATCAAGCTACTCTTACACACCAAACTTCAAACTAATTTGCATTGCACTACTTAAAAACAGATGTACTGCACTGTAGTATTTTCTTAACATGTTTTTTTGTATTTCTCAGTTCCATCTTTAGTAGTGGGTGCATAGTATAGTAGGAATGCATGACAGAAGATAGATATGATGAGGGATAATTTGATACCAGCAATTATCGAATATTGTCAAAAATGTAGGGGAAATTAAACAAAAGCTGACATCATCACATATCCATACACATTGAATATACTAGATCCAAATTCTTAATTCCCTGTCCTAAAGTCTGCCTAGGGATTCCTGTTTGCAGTATTTCAAAACTTCAATTACAGTGAAATGAAAGGTTGAACCACTAAACAGTACAAAAAAATGGATTAAACATAAAAAAAAGTATCATTTGTGTATTGCTTTGTTTAAACTTTGGGCACAAAATAAAAAGAGAAGATGAGGAGTGATTTCATGAAGAGTTTATTTGAAACATTTCCAATACCACTGGACGGAAGTCATATTAGTGCATATTTCAAGATATTCCATTGTTAGGGGTGTGAACAACATGCTGCTGCTATTAATTCCCCCCCCGGAGTGCTTAGATTTACACTAGTCAGCAGTGACAATTATACCTGTGAAAATGAAAAAGAAAATAACTAAATCCTCTCCCTGAGGCAAATAAAAATATATACCACTGTACACCATCTTTACACTGACTGTATGGCCATTTCTTCTGAGAGAAATTCTGCAATTTGGTTTAAGACAATGCAAAATTGAAAGATCGTGGCTCAGAATAACAAATAACATCAAAGAAATGGTCACAGTTCCTCATATTCAACCTAACTAAGTTAATGATTTATTTATTTACAGAAGTAAATTCAAAATCTTCTGAGCTGTAGAGTGCACCCTGTTGTACCAGAATTTAAACTCACTTGAGCTATAGTCAACACAAAGACTCGATTCAATACAAAAGTTAAATACCAAACAATAAATTAAGTTTATAAATTAATAATAAAAAAAACATCTTGAAGCAAAAGCAGTAATAACTTAAATTAAGAAAACTGAGCTGCTCAACAATCTCATTTATAGACAACCTCACAAAAATGGCTATTCAGTTTAATTCCAGTGCCAACATGTCATGGCTCAACCTCGAAAACCTCTGTACCCGACAGTGCAGCAGCGTCTTCTTGCTCCAAAAGACAAAAGGAGTCAGATGTTGGACAACCGAAACAAATAACTGACCATGTTTCTCACAAGTTAAACACAAAGGAGGCTGCCAGTGCTCACCATAAACACCCACATTTACTGAAAGTGATCTGCTGTAGGAAAACAAAACAAAAAACAATTCATCTACAGGGTTGGAGTTACGTTTTCAGTACCATTCAGCAACTTTCAGTAGGATCATTAACATGAAATATTTCTGACACCTTCAGTCACAGTTAATTTGAAAATTTTCCTATTTAAAGAATGTACACAATTTCTTTTGTAAACATGTTCAAACTTCAACCTTAATAACAAATCAGTGATCCGTAAGTGAAAATCAAGCTATTGCTCCGGTCAAGGACATCTCTTTCTTTACGCAAGCATTCCAAAAAAAACACAAAAAAATCGTCCATGCCATGACATCATCATTATTATTATTAATAAACAAATTAGTCCTTATAGACAGTTTGCTGCCCATGTCCTCTTTCATCGTGCATTATGTGCCTCCTAACGTGGATCCGTCTTACTCGTCTGTCTCCTCCCGTTGCACCCTCCTCCTCTGATTGGCCAGCTCCCAGTGACGCACCTGAGCCTTTTGAATCTAAAAGATGTACGCCTCCAGGACCACATCCTCTGTTATTTTCATAGATCAGGATATTGAGTGTTTCTTCAAATATCCGGGCCTCGGGAAACTCAACCTAAGAACAAAGATGTTTGGTAGTCAGCAGGATATTTATCAAACACGACAGACGAAACTCCATGTTATGCAAGAACTGTTCATCAGCTCCTTTTCACCTTTTAGCAAATTCCAGCAAATCACATTTACGACAGAAACAAACAACCTGTTCTCTTGTGAGATATTAAACTTTCCCAAAGCATTTGAGGATTTAATATTCCTGGTGTGATGCTTACTTTGGTCTGCTTCTTCTCTGTGGCATAGACTATAGATGTGCAGCATACTTCTGCAATCTTGCGGCCTTCCCCATAGAAAGACCAGCAGCAGATCTCATCCCCAAGCACGTCTTTGACAAACAGGACGCGGCCATTAAATCGCAGAACAAGTTTGTCAAACAGCTCGATGTTCTTCAGGAGGTTATCGTCAGAGTTGCTGGTCACAGGAAGAGACAGAATAGGTAATTACAAACTCTTCAAATCAACCAATACTTAAATAACAGTTCTGTTGAAGTGAATGCATGTAACACCTTTCACTTTATCTTTGAAATAGTCTTTTACCTTGTATAAGAGTATTTGTTGTTTCCTCTGTTGTTCTGCAGCTTAACCACTGGCTGTGGACCCAAAGAGAAAGTAAACAACTAAGTACTTTGGAATTTCTTTAAAAATTCTACAAACAGAAGAAAATCACTTTCAATTTCATTGAAAACAAGAATGAGATAAAAAGTGGAGAAGTGAAGATTATCACAATCCCAGTCAGGATGTTACAGCGCTCATCTTTATACTTAACAGTTCATTTGACTTTACCCTGCATGATTAAAATGTTGAAGATTTACCTTTCTACAGGTTGCAATCATTTTCTGCTCTTCTTTGGCTGAAGTGATCATAGGGATGCGGCACACGCTTTCAAAGACATCTTTTTGTTTCTAAAACAAACAAAACAATCAATTAATTAGAAATTGAACAGTTCAATTAATTTATTACTAAGTAAACAAGTAAAAAAAAAACAAATATCTGCATCCAAGTATTTCTTTCAAACAGGTACAAAAACAACTAAATTGGTGTTAAATAAACACACATTACAATGTTATATGTGCTCTGCCTGTATTGGCCACACTTAACTTCGGTATCTGTATGAGTCTTGGTTTTCTTCCCCCCTTGTTTATAAGGTCATGTTACATATGTCCACTAAAGTTTATAATGTGAATCTTTCTTCCATAACGAGCCAGTGTTTTGGGAGCCTAAAAATTCTCATATTACAAGTTTCAAAGTGAATAAATTTGAAAATGCCACCATTTATTTATGTGTTTACAACTCTTACTCATCTTTCTTAAAGCAATAATTCCATAGTAGGGGCGTGCATTCCATTAAATTGTCTTAGATGACCATTTAGCAAAATAACGATTGATTTTCGACGAATCCTAAATATTTTCATATTGATATTTAGTATTTATAGGCTATGTTAAAATGCAGTGAGGGCAGAAATAGCGCATGTTTCTTCATTTACATCTTTCTTAAGAAGACAAACGACTAGTGAGGGAGTTAAACAGGATTCCTTCAACGGTTAGACTGGAAAATGTGCTCTCACATACAAATTCAGCACCCGTCTAAAATGCATAATTTACATCAATTAAAAATATGTCATTGTTGAAATTCTTAACAACTGATTAAATCGATTGTTGATTAACTATGCCCATCCCTACACCAAAGCAATACCTCCAATCTGCATGCCAAGTGCTGCCGACAGCTGCAACAATGGCAGCTTATGGTGTTGCATTCTTGGAACACACTGCTCAGCAATTAACTGTAACATAAAATAAATGGGATGGCTCCACATATATATAATGAAGCATGAACTGTTTACTTATATTTTATTGCAACTTACATATAGATATTACACTGTTTTCAGGTGAATTGTGTGAATGCACGTGTCTTAAAAAGATTTTGTCTTAACAGAAGACTTTAAAAATGTTATTAGTTCCATCTCTATGTGGAAGTCGCCGAAGTAATTTACAGATTTGACAAAAAAAAAATGATTAGAAAACCCCCCAAAAACCCAGACTAATTGTGGCTCGCTGCTTTCTGGCAAAAATCCCATAAAGTCCCCAAAAGAACTTTATACGAACCAACAGCAAAGCAGCCACTAGGTAGGAGGTGGACAGGTTAATATAGGAACATATAATAACTATATTTTCAGATAAAGTACATACAAAACCACTTTGACAACATGCAATTTTTTTACCCTGTTAGTTTTCTTAAAAAATATTGAAAAAAAAGACGACCTGATTGTCTACTTTTTGCTGCAATGAAGAGGAAAAACAAACCAAATCAAAAGAAGCCATGCCTGTTTTTTTATTTCTCACAGAAAAATATTTCTTGCTTTTTGTTCACAGTAAAGAGACAAAAAAACTCAGTTTACCTGCATAGCAGTAAGACAGTGCTGTACGAGCCCCTGTACTTGGTAGTACTGAGCCTCTTTCAGGACCTCATCTAATTCTCTGCGGTCCTCCGGAAGTGGTACTGAGCCATCTCGCAGGAAGTTCAAAACCAGTCCAAAGTGACGGCCACACCTATCCAAAACCACCCAACCTGGAAAGGCAAAGACATTTCTCTGTCATCAGCATTATTCTAGTGATTTTATCATTTCGAAAATAAAGAGAAGAAGCGGTTATATGCAGATCACATCCATGCCAGCAAGATTATTTATGAAATAAAATCAGATTGGTTTTTGGATCAAAGCCTTGATCAGAAGAAAATAATTTAACACTGGCCATTTATTAAACTGCATAACATGAGATGTTTATGAATGTGTATGTAAGTCACCGATACTCAATCTAGTCCTACAATCCACATTTATCCAGCAGGTTGATCCATTTCATTTGATGTAGGCGTGGTGAAGCAGGAATACATTGAAAACTTGATGGATTATGGACCACAATTACAGAATTTTGTATAATTTTGCTTCTTTTGAGTCCATTTATTTAATTTGGGAAGTAATAATAACACTCGAGTAACTTCCACCTGGAACTCTGACTTATACAACAACAGTTGTCAAAGTGTTGTGAACACAGGCTTTAAAAAAAAAACAAAAGCCAATGTAGCTCCAGCAAGGAGGGTTAGTAGCCACGTCTACTTACCTTCAGAATCTATGGTAGCATCTGTCTCCCCATTGCATATGCGTCGCAGAAGACTGTCCTCCTTGCTTAATGTCTGGACGGTTGTATAATGCAGTGAACCACCAACATTTAACTTGACATACTTGCTCCCTAACAGACCCAGACTTCTGTGCTCAGCTGTGCTGTGGCAGGAAGGCTGAAGAACAGCAGACTGGGCAGAGTTGGCAGCATGACTGCCAACTGAAGCCTCAGCAGACATGGAGCTGTGGGGTCACTTCCCGACTGCAACGCAGAGGAACAGGATTGTTTGTTTATGACAAATGTTACAGTAAAGAATGACTACATGGTTATTATCATTAATGTCTTTGATCAACACGTGTTTGGGCAAACATATGTATAATAATAACCTTTCCCATGAGAGGAGGGATTTCCTAAATCTGAAGAAAACCATTATTATCTTACAGATAACTGACAAATTCAAGATAAAGTCTGACTACTTGGATCCCAAGTGAGAAGATAGATGGTTGTCTGTTTGCCTCTTAGATGGAGGTGTCACTGTAATCAACATAAGGTCCACTGAAACCGTTTTCGAGGCATGGAGTGTCCCAACACATTAATAAGATGCTTTAACTTGGATTTTCTATTTAGTTTACCTGGCACACAAGGACAGTTATTTGCACTAATGGAAGCATTACTGCATGAATGATTTTGTCAGCAAAAAACAAAAATACAAAAAACTTGCAGCATAGTAATCTAAAAAACAAAGCCTGCCAATTCAATCGGAGAGGGAAAAGCATATTCAAAACACAGATTTTGATGAAGCTTCAACTGGTTTCTGGGTTAATGGAATGTTTATACAGCTTGCCAGCACTTTTTCAAAGAAACTTGAACACTTGCAAAGCTCTATACTGCCCGTAAAACATATAATTTGCCATACCAACAGGAACTGATTTTGGGTCATAGGTGAAACCCGTCTGGATATAAGACAAATATGGATGTGATTGTGAGCTAATGAAGACTGAGCAGCTCTTTCCTGGCTTGAGTCATATCTTTAGATCAGCTGACCTCTCCAGACACACCCAATCTCATCTGTACCTATTACCAAATGCAATGTCTTTCTCCCAAAGTTAGATAAAATATGAAGATCAAGTGATGATTTTAATTCTAATGTATTACACGGACTCAAAACAGTCCCTGTTATTTATTGCAAAAATGTTCAGTACCAACATGTAATCAAACTATCCTCTATTAAGTAATGCTTCTTGATTAAGATTGTTACAGACCACATGAACAGCAGTCTAATAAAATATACCACATCATCCACACTGACTAGTCGAGGTCGTACATGCAAATATATAAATAAAAACAAGTTAGCTTATTTCAAATTCTACTTACCACGCTGAACATCCAAGGGCGCTGAAAGAGTGTATCTAGCTAAGATAGCGAAACTTGTGTTAATGAGCAGGCAGCTATGGACAGTCCAAATAAAAGAGATAAATTCAATGCGCAGCTATCGACAAACACATTTTAACCGCAAAAGCCTAGCTAAATCAGAGTGGCTAACAACAGATAATCCACTTGGAATTACTTGAAGCTAAAACATCTAATTCACTCCGTATTACGTATTGCATGATACATCAATCAGAAAACGAGAGGTTTAACATTAGGGACAAGTAATTCCATTGTTACAGATTATTAGGAGACGCTAAAGACGAGAAGCTAAATAGGTCACTCGGAAACGAAACCAGAAATCTTCTTCCGCTTCTTTCTTCTTCTACGTTAAATTTAGATTTGGAATTTCTGCCACTGTGCCCATGGCTAAGCCAGAGAGTGAACCACCCAACTTTATACGGATCTCTGCAAAATTGTACCTCTGTGTGACAGTCTCATAACCCCCCATCCATTTCACAGCAGATGAAAAGATACAGACAGTTATATTGAGTATTTTTTAAATGTTTAACTTGCCCTTTTTTTCTAGAGTGAAGTATTTACTGCCCTCCAGTGGTAAAAATAAAGAAATACAACACCTAAGATATTTAATTTATTTTTCACTCCAATTTATTAATTTATTAATGATATGATTTTCACCTTATAGAATTTATGTTTATCTGTTGAAATGCATACCTGAGTTGGTTTTACAGGGATATGAACAGTTTAAGAGCTGTTCCAGTCTAATAAACATAAAAAAAACCCCAGCCCAACTCTACATTTTTAGTGGGAAAATACTGCATAATAACTGTAACAGTTTGATAGAAATATTTATTATATCAATAACATGTGTGTGAGTTTGTGTATGAAATAAATTTGTTTATTTGTGTTTTTATATTGTTATAATGTTCGATGTGTTAGGGCTGTTTTAATTATGTTTTATTCATGCATTGTTTTTCACACGTAAGGAGCCTTGAGTTACGCAGGCCTGAAGTGTGCTTTAAAGAAAAAATAAATTTGAAATTTAAATTTGAATGAAAATTTCACTATTTGTGTATTTTAGTGAATACATTTAAACTAGGGCTAACCAAAGAAAAGTGGGGCATCATCATGAATTGCATTATTTTCCCATTGTGATTATCTCACCATTGGGAGAGCCATTGGCATATCCGTTTAAATGTATTTCTTAAATGATATTTTGTATATGATACTGTAGGCATGATTGCTATTTGTAAATAAAGAACATTGCCACAAGCAGATCACCATTTAACAGAGACTTTATTTTTAATTCAGCAAATGATTCACTGCCTTCAAAAAGGTGTATTTATATATGAAGCAAAGAAATGCTACTGATGGGAAGAGAAGAATGAGGCCTACAAAGCAACAGTCTCCAAGATCCTTCATTTGGCCCAGTAAATGATAACACATTCACTGTTCAAACAATCATTTATAAATAAATACATAATGCATCACAGCAAGCAGCCAGATTTGAAAATTTTCATCAACATAGTGCATACAACATCAAATTTGTTAACATTGACAATCGTCAGTAACTATAATGATAATGGAGAGATTGAGCATAAGCAATAAATTTACAATCAGTGCATGCTCGAAGCGTAATGACATTCATGTCCTCACCTTTTCTTATACAGTGTGTAGTGTGACATTAGTGAAGGTGATGACTGCAGAAACGGCGAAGAATAAAATAAACACTGCCTTTGTAAACACTAGTTCAACAACAGATGAAACACTTAGGGACATTAAATAATTTAACATATTTTGGCACTGAATTTTCATTACATGTATTTAATGAAAATATACAACCTCCTGCCACCAGGTTTAATTGTACATATATTTGAGGCTAATATACATATATTTATATATAATTAAGAATATATATATCAACCTCAGCCAATAGTAAGTCAGATATTTACATTCAGTTTGTGTGAATGTGTTGCACACTGTGAGAAAAAGTAAAGAGAAGAAAAATGACGGCTGGTTCTCGAAGGTTTTCTCATGACTGAAATTAAGCATTCGTTTTCTACACCGTGACACTTTGCAAAACATATCAAGAGCCACTTCAGAAATTAAAGCGAAACATTCACCATGTACTATATATGGTAATGGCTGTAACTTTTGATTGTTACAAATTAAGTATTGCCATGCTTTCTAATGTTTTGGCCTCATAATGACGTGGAATAAATAAATCATTTTCCCTTGAGTCTTTTCTGTCACTTTTTATCCATCATTTTTTTCTTTTTCTCTTTGTTGTCAATTTCTTACCCTTTATAAGGCACCAGTCCTGACAGTACAGTAAGTTGGACCATTGAGTAGGACTCACATTTGGCACATCAGTGCAATAAATCCAAACAAAGCACTTCCACAACCTCAAACCAAAACCACAAATCCTCAACCAGATTTAAGGAGATGGTAAAACACAAACATAATAAAAAAATGAACAGTAAATGGGGAGTGAGGCCGTTTTGTACAAAAAGAATTTGTTTTCCTTAAGAATTTAATGTTTCTGTGGTTTTCAACTCTCGCCCAGACATTTTCTTCTTTAAATGGATACTTCATACTCCCGTGTATCCTAGCATAAAACAAAAAGACCAAGTTCATTCTATGAAATTGCAACAATTTCAGGGAAAAAAAGAGAATTCAACTGACAAACAGTAGAGTAAACAAGGGAAATAACATCTTCATACTCACCCCTGCTTCATAGAGAGGGTTATTGAAATCAGATTCGACTGTAATGGGACTGTAGGAGTGTGTGTGAGAAAGAGACTTCCAGAAGAGGGGCTTCCATTCTAGTCTGCAGATGCTGTGGGTGAAAAAGATATAACCACATGAAGGAATTTAACAAGGCAAATGACAGGAAAAGCCTTGTATCCTTGTAAAAGCCTTAATCCTGTATACTGAGGAAGAATAGTGCAAATAAAATGACGACAACACAAACACTTACTTTGTATAGTACATGTAAATTCCTCCGATCAAAAGAATGACCAGGATGATTGGCAGAATTATTGCCAGAGCGATATTCTCACTCAGGATCTGATGGGACGGCTCAAAAGACTCAGACACTGTAAAGCAACAAAAAATGAACAATTTCTGTCAACAATACACAGTATATGTTTCGGTATTTTATAGTTAAAGAAATGTGAGGCCAAGGTGAGACTAAATTGATTAAAATCCTACATGTGATACCTTTGACTATATCAATGCTGTTTCATGAGTATAAATAAAAGGAAATGAAATTACCTTCTGATTTGTGATCATCCAAAAGCTCTTCATATGCCACTGTGTGAAATGAAATCATAAACATTAATAAAACCTCCATAGCCTCACAGCTATACATATTTTTCAGACACATACTCCAGCTGTGACAGTCGAGACACCACCCAGGGCCAATATCTAAGAAATACTGTGATAAGAACGATGACCTTTACCTTTGCAAAAGGGTGGCAGACTGTTCCACTGAGAAGGATGGCCGGGAACACATTTGATGATGACCTCTCCGATGAGTTCATAGCCCTCGTAGCAGAAAAAGCGCAGACTTTCTCCGGCCTGGTAGCTGTGTTTGTATAAAGTCTGGTATCCATTGTCAGGGACCCCGGGGTTTGGGCATGGGTCATATTTCACTGTTCAGAACAAACAAAAACATGATCACAAGCTTGCAGTTAAGCCTGAGAGAGCAGAATCAAGCGGTGTAAAAATGGAAAAGCCCGCTAATAGAAGGAAAAGGGCCTTACAGACACATTTTGGGCTACGTTCACTCCATTTAGGGGTACCGGTATCTCGATCATGGCAGGTGATTTGGCTCGGACCCTCCAGCTGGTAACCCTGGTTACAAGAGAAACGCACGACTGTGCCGACAGCGAAACCTGTTTCAGGACGTACAGAGCGCGCTCCGTTCACGACCTCGCCTGGATCAGGACACTGCTGGACTGTGGGGACAAAGCAGGACTCAGTAAGATAAATAGAGAACTCAGGCAGAATGTCAACATGGATGGTCATGAAGTGAAAGTGTACTGGTAAAATACCAGAATGAGATACTTTCTTTGTCTGCATCATTATTTCGATGATACTACAATTTGGCATTTAGCTTTTCACAGAATCTTTTTTATGTTTTATTAAAGCACTGCCAGACAGTAGACCAGCCCAGACTAACTAAACACAGCTTTCAAATAAAGACAATAACAACCTTATCCAAACACCTCTACATTTTACTAATTCATTTAGTTGGGTCAGCAATATTCTGGAGGCTTCTTTATCCGCCTTCTAGCTTGTTTAGAAACAGTAGAGGTTTTACTTTGTGTCTGGAATTACAGGAAAACATTTATGCTTAAGCCAGGGAACTATCATCCTATCGGTAATAATCCAAGTTCTCCCACTTTGGATAAGCCTTTTTTTTGTTCAATATCAAACCAAAGCCAATTTCTTTTGCCAACTTTAATCTATTAGAGTCTTGACAATAGAAAAAACAGTGCCCATGCTTTAAAATACTGACTTTCCTTTAAGCTTTTCAAATAGTGCCATACAGTGTGTCTCACCTTTAACACAAGTAGGGGGACTGCTGCTCCAGGACAGGTCCCACTGGCAGGTGATGATGTCTGATCCGCTGATGTCATACCCCGGTCGGCACTGGTAGGTCTGCACACTGCCTCTCACAGGAGAGGAGTGAGACGAGCTAATCCAACCAAACTCAATTTGAGGGAGGGTGGGACAGGTGTCATTAGGCTCAACTTCTGGAGAACACAGAAAGAGAGCGACTCAGTAACAACCAGGTGTAGATCCGTCTCAGAGGACGGTATATTTTATGGAGCTGATTTGAGTTCACTTGCCGCGATAATGAATGAGGAATCCTTGACTCAGGATGAAGCTGGAGTCATCTGGATCGCTTTGAAACTGAATGGTGACCTCTGATCCCCCGGATACAATCTGGAAACGCTCTCTGGAGCCCAGGTACTGGCCGATCACGTGCGACATGAGATCACGGCCATCAAAAACAGTCAGCACATCTGTGTGGCGGATATTTAAGCTAGGGAAGTAAAATAAACATCAAAGGACGAGTGATTTTCTGCTTTTTAAGGCTACCTATCCACCCACCTTCTGTATTATTTTGGTCGGTGTACATTGGAAAGTGAAGAGAAGAAAAGACAGTAGAGGCAGCAGATTATGGAATTCTGCAACATGATTGTATGCTTCATTTTCTGACTCATTTACTTTTAATCCAGTCAGACAACATTTTTATGTGTGCACAAGATTCAAACTCACATAGATGCAAGTGTATATTATGTTTAAATGTTCAGATTTTCTCCAATATGTTAACAACAAACCATATGACCTGATACACACACATCTCCTTTATCACTTCTGTACCCTGTGTTGATGTGGCATTTTATAAACACTTATTATTTACAAAAAAATTCAGCAAATGTGCACTGAAAATAAGAAGCTGTTTGGATGAACGCCTCAATGGCAAAATATATTTTTTAATAAGGACATCTGACTTACTGGGAGGTTAGATTAAAATGAATCAAGCTTTAAAGCTTGGTCATTCATCGTTAAAAATCCATGCAAATCCTTCTCATAACAACACAGATGCAGTAATTCTGTGGTTTAAAGGCATGGCAGGAATCTTCTGAACTTTCTTCACATCACAGCTTGGAAAAGTTAGAAAAGTTAGATGAACATGGTCTCAGATTTTCAAGTTTTTCTCATTTACTGCAAACATTTGCTATGCAGGCTGTCAGATTTCACAATATGATGAGATTATTGCACACAATGAATAATAAGAAGCTAATCTTTGTGCTGGAAGCATACTGACACTGCATACTCACTTAAAGATTGAAGACAGCTTTCTGCATTCATTTGGCTGCAACATATTGAAACTGTTTTGATTGGAATGTGTAAATAAAAAATGCCACCTGTTTTATAACCACTACAAAATTCCAACCCACAACCAGGTTAATAATATTTGACCTAACACGTTTTGCATAATCTGTGGGAGAAAAAGACAAACACGCCTCGTTTCCTTTGTTCTGAATACTCACATCTGGACATCCAGTTCGATGCGCTTCTCCTCATTACCGTGGATCTGCCATACACAGTCGAGCCCCTTTGAGTAGCTCTGTGGCCAATCAGGGGACAGTATAGTTCCTGAGGGCTCAGTCAGCTCCCCTCCACACAGAGCTTGCAGACCAGAGGAGAGGAATTGAGGTTAGGATAATTATGGGACAAATTATGGATAATAAAATAATTACAGAAACAAAGAAACCAGATGGACAGAAAGAAAATTACATGAGTGATGATTACATAGAAAACTAAGCAATATTTACTTTCCTGCAAACAACTCTTAGCTCATTTTACATCTATCAGTTGATAAATTGCTGACCAACTGCGGCTGAAACCATATAAACTCACAACTAATTGAGCAATATAACAGAAAAGCGTGTGGAAGGTTGTCAAATATATTTTACTGACTGCAGGGATATAAGCCCAACAAGCAGTTTGGAAACAGCTAGGCTCTAAGAGCGACTATATTTAGGAGAGATCAATAAAATATTGCCAGTCACAGAAGCAAGCTCTCACAGGCACCAGTAGATCTATCATTCTGAGAGCAGTCCAGCTTTTTCCACTCTGAGGCAGAAAGCCTGCAACCACACACGGATGCCCAAGCACTCAATCCGCAGACATCCCATCAACTGCCTCCCTAAATCACTACAGATAAGAGCTGCTTCTGTGTTTCAGCAGGCAAAAATACAACACAGCATATGGCTTTCAGAGTGTCGATCTGTCACTTTAACGCTTGGGTGAAACTGAACCACCTGTGTTTGCTCGCAGTCCCTGACCCTGTGCAAAGCCAGTTTCATATCAGCCACAATCTCTTACTGCCCTCGGTTTTCACAGCACGCCAGCAGATCAACAGATGACACAGCCAATGTGGCGGCAGCATATTGAAGCTTCACTTTCCTATCTCAGCAAAAATCCATTTTGAATATTCATGAACAGAAACACTTTCCTTTCGTGCAGCACATGCACGTGCAAAACACCATGTGCTATATAAATATGAAGGAGTTACAGATTTAGGCTGATTTCAAAACAAGACATGAAACCAAGTAAAAAAAACATGACAGAAACTAAGAGGGTTTATTGGTCTGATTTATTTTAATTTGCATTTAAACCAGAGCTCACCTTTGCATACGGGCTCACTGTCGTTCCAGTGGGGGTTACTGGGGTCGACACACTCGATAGTAGCTGAACCCTGCTCCATGACGAAGCCTGGGGAACAGGCGAAGGTGACGGTGGTGCCCAGCTGATAAGTGAGGTCACTGCTGCTGAAATTCCCATGTGGCATGTAGGGCTCCCAGCAGTGCTCATCATCAAAAGCTATAAAGACAGAACAAAGCAAAAGAATTAAGTTTTCTCATGAACTCATCTCCTTTTGTTGATATTTAGTCTGATAATTTGTATTCAGTTCGAACATGCAAACATGAGAAAGGAGCAGATGTTTTCACTTTACAATGACCAACAATCTCATTCTTGGCTAGAAAATCTTAAATGTGAAGCAATAAAACCCTCAGCAGGGAACAGCCGAGTCTAAATTCTGTAATGAATCATCGCTACTTTTCTTCTCAGGCAGAAAGCTGAACCAGGTACTGTCGACTGTACAATAATGAGGTAAGATGGATGAGCGGCTCTGCTACTGCCTCTTTATTTTGCTGAATGTGAAAAAGACCTCAAGTGAGAAAAAGGAGGCAGACTAGTGTCTGAAGGCTCCAGCTCACCCTCATATCGCAGCGCCAGCAGCAGAGGAATGGAGGACGAATCAGCTGTGAGCTCCAGGTACAATGTGGAGCTCTCACTCAGCAGCCCACGTTCTGGGACGTCATCCAAATCTGAGTCAAAGAGCGGCGAGGACAGGGAGCTGTTCCCACTTCGCACAATTAACCTAAAAGGGACAAACCATAAAGAAACTCATGGTAACCTTGAAAAAGAGAAAAAGCCTGAATAAGGAAAGCTTGTGAAAGGCAGATGGAAAGTTTTTACTGTCAATTCATCTTGGAACACATGAGAGTCAAAGGTCTGGAATAAAACTGTTTACTGTTGTTTTAGTGTGAACAGCTGCTTTTATCTGGCACCAATGTCAAATAAAGAAAAAAAAATCTATTTAATGAGCCTAGTGGAGAGAACTTTTAATATCACCAGTAACATAGTAGCCATTTTTTTCAGAGATGTAACAGGTGGAATGGAGGGAGAATATGATCATTAGTGTAACATAAAACTCTAAACTCTTTATTGCAAAATGTACAATAAAATAGGGCTGTCCCTAAGGTCTTAAAGGAGCAGTGTTTAGGATAAAGTTAAGTACAGTTGTAAATATGTAGAAGCTGAACACCCACTCATTTTCTACCACAGAAGTTAAACTCAGTAGGACAAAGCACAGCATTTTTAAAATATACACCCAGGTGTTGTGTTCCCATCAATGTCACATAACTGGAGCTAATGAAAATCTCCTTCAACTGAATAAAGATTAAACAATTTCCTAGTGAAAAAAGGAAAACTAAAAAGGAAAAAGAAGAAATGGCTATTTGTGTTTTTTGATGAGTACAAAAGTGTCTTTAGATTAAGTTTGAGAGTCACTGTTACTGCAGAAGTCATGACAGACCACTGATGTCAGTGGTCAGTAAGGACACATCAGTGGAGCATCTGAACAGTGTTTAGATAAATGGTTTAACATGTGAAAACAGTAAATAAAAGGTTCAGGTGCAGCAGCGTTTCCTGTGACATGCAAACATAAAACTAAAACTTACTTATCATCATCTTCATCCAGTGCAATCCTCTCAAAGTGTAGGTGGAGCCTGTGTCCCTCTTTGGCTTCTATCAACCAGTGGCAGCTCAGATTATTTCCATTACTGTGGTTGCTGACAGACGGAGGGGGTGGAGACAGGATCCGTCCCACAGTGGCATTACGAATCCATCCTCCACAAGAAACAACTGAAAAACAACAAAAAAAGAGTATCAGCATACTATTTTCTACAGTCTGCCATCCTAACACTGTTATTATCATGTACTAAACAGTATTTTTGCATTTAACCCTATAAAGCCAAATGTAGCATATTTGATGCATATATTTCTGAGTCATTTTACATGACTTTATAGTAAAAACTCAAACTTCTGCCCCCTAATGGAGGCCAGGAAGCAGAAGACTATACTATAAATTTTGACTTGTCACATGGTAATGAATGGTAAATATAGCCCCCCAAAAATTATTTTCTTACACATTTTGTTGAAGGGCTAAATAAGTACTTCAGATTTTAAAAATAAGACTTTTTTGCCAGTTTGTCCTGGGTTGGTTAATATTAATTGAAATAATCTACGAACCAACACATTGAGGGACAGGAGTGCTCCAGCGCGGCTGAGTGGTGTTGACACATGTTGCCACCTCATGACCTCGAATCTGGAAACCTGGATCACAGTGGAAGTGTGCCTGGCCTCCAGGATGGATGTCCGTCACTGTCACTCCACCACCCTGAGGCGACTTGGGGAACGGGCAGGACAGCAGAAAAGCTGGGGAGGAGGGTAGGGGGAGATAGGTAGTTCAGCTTAAGGATCAAATCTCTCTCAGTAACGTAACTGAACAAGGTAAAGCTCTGTTTTTGCCCAGCTTTAATTTGGAGGTCTACGCTACAAAAGGTAAGGTGTGAAACAGGTAGATTTAACTCACCTTGATAGTGGAGGCTGAACGTGCCGTGATTGGACTGCCGCAGACTGCGATAGTGGATGTACACCTGGTTGGTGGTGCTGCGGATCACCTTGCCTTCTTTTATTAGGGTCTCATTGGCTAACAGCTCTGGTGTTGAACCTCCATGACCCATCACCAGCAGAGACTCTTCCTTTGAGAGATTAGTCTTCCTCACCTAGAGGGAAAATGAGGATGAAAACGGTGTAACATTAATAGACAGATCTGTCCGGTAACTTATGAAAAAAATCCATTTGACAATGATAAATAGCATTAGCTGTATCACCGTGTTGTGTTACAGTCCTTTACAGATCCTGCCTCCATAAGTTGATCATAAACAGAAAGTGTGCAATGGCTGACCAGGTATTGATTTAATAGTAAAGACA
Organism: Craterocephalus amniculus; assembly: GCA_036024015.1. Classification (NCBI taxonomy): domain Eukaryota; kingdom Metazoa; phylum Chordata; class Actinopteri; order Atheriniformes; family Atherinidae; genus Craterocephalus; species Craterocephalus amniculus. The sequence continues at coordinate 18,615 of JAVQJG010206684.1, forward strand.
TGTTATACGTCACAATTTTCATTGCAGTGTCTCAAGCTTTCACGTCTCTTTTTGGGCCTGCACTTCCCTCATCACTTCAAACTCTCTTAATTCACTGTAACTCTCTTTTTATCAAAGGTTTTAATTCACAGACAACATTAAAGTATTTTACAGTGGAAAAACATTATAATGTCTAAAACGATGTGTCTTTATGTCTTCATAATTCACATCACCTGAATTTCCACACCATAACCTGGATACACAGTAATGCTGTAGGTGCACTCCAGAGGGGAAACAGATGATGATGATGCAGGATCTGGCGACTCAACAACATCTTCCATTGCTGACAGAGTGGCATTGCATTGCACTGCAAAAAGAGATAACAATGGCAGAAGTGAAAATGTGTGCTCGTGTAAAGTTTTTAAAGGAATGGTACGGTTTGTAATATATGCGTTCTTTGTTCTGAGGCACAAATATAATTGAATGAGATAATTGTTTTTTTTTTTCTTCTTAAATGATATTTCCACAACCAGGCTTGTTAGACGCACACTTAACATGTACCGTATACCCACAGGGACAGTGCATATGAATGTTGCATCATGGTTATACTGGAAAATAGGATGGGGTTAGGGAAGAGTACAGAATGTATAGAAACAAAAGGAATTATCAAATTTAATCGCTCTTCCAGGACTGCAGAGCACAGAAAGAGCCAGAGGAGTTATTATATATGCATTGCAATAACCTGCTTTATGGAAGAGGATCTGTGAGCAGATATACAGTGAGAGTCCAAGTTTCAACGCACATACTGTACTCATTCAGATTTAATGGTCTCATATATGTGTCCAAACTTTTGATTGTATGAGAGGAATTAGGATGCATCTTGAGATATTATATCAAACTTTGTCAGAGAGTTTCTGCTTTATTTGTTTGTATAATGATAGAATGAATTTGTTTAGCATGGAATAAATGAATGTTTATACCTATTATCTTATCATATTGGAACCCTGTAGCTTCTCCCTGACTGTAATAATGTGTATTCCATGTGCAGAACATGAGAGCTGTCGGATAAAATGTTTTTTCACAGCTCTCATGTCTTGCACATGGAATACACATTATTACAGTCAGGGAGGAGGTACAGGGTTCCAATGTGTAAAGATAATAGGTATAAACATTTATTTATTCCACTACCCATAAAACTCATTAATGAGCGAAGGTGACACACCAGTTATAGATCAGTGCCTTATCTTCTCTGTAGAAGTTTTTTCTTTCTGCACACAAATTTGATTCATTTTTAAATTGTCATTGCTATCGGGTCTTAGCGTTTGTGTTGCGATTGACTTGTATGTTTTTATTGTGAATTATTGTTGTGTTGTCTTTTATTGTTTCTATTGTGCAGTGCCCTTTCAAACAAGCCACATTTCTCCCAAAAGGAGACCAATAAAGAATTCTTTATCTTAATCTAATCTAAATAATCGAAATCGCTGGTTCCCAAATTTTTTTAGCCATGACCCTCAAGATGATTTGACCCCCTTCTGTGATGACAATTATTTATTGTACTGTATATCAGATGGGTCATCCATGACCTGCAAATTGTAAGGGTTGAAAACGGTCTGTCTTTATAAATAAGGTAGTTTAATACAGATTTATGCATTAATGTCTTAAAGAATTAAGATGTTGACTTTAGATTTATCGCTTTGTTAATGGTTTAATTGTAACAGAAATCCTAAACTTATTTGATAAATATAGGTTATATATTTTTTACAATTATTTGGGGACCCTTTGAAATGATCTTGTGACCAACATGGGAGTCCCGAGCCACGGTTTGGGAACCACTGATCTATACTCATAAGGCACTTGCTCAGCTACTTAATTTTAAGCTGTGCATAAGTGCACATATTCACTGGATGATAAACAATGTGTTTTTCTAAAAGATAAAATATTGGATTTTAGTCAAAATGATTTCTCTTATTTGCCAAAAAGCACAAACAAAACAGACACTTGCTCACACCTCGCAGTATAATTATTTTCCACACTTACATAATGAATATAGTCATAATGTTATCAGTAAACAGGCTGTTTGGCTCACAAAGAATAGAAACAAAACAGATGTTGGGAGATGCGACAATGCAAACAACAGTTTACTTTTTTGTTCAATACTCTGAGCTGAACTGAAACAACAAGACGTTCTGGTTTTACTCCGAGTAAGATGACAAACTATAAACCAACAAAAACGGTAATTTGTAGTTTTTATTCCTGTTAAAACAGAACAAAACAAGAACAATCCCTGTGGACTGTATTAGCATTAGCCGGTGCCATTTCAGCAGTTTCTCTCTGTTTCCAGTTTTATGCTGGATGCCAGATTATTAATGAAAAGCTTGCTGCACTTTTGCTGCTGGAGCTTAAAGATATAATTTCGTCTTTGGAAAAAGGCAAACAAGAATATTAAAAAAAGGTGATATATTACAAAGGTCAGACTTTTAGAGTAAAACAGTGTCGCCAAAATTCCTGAACCTGTTTGTATTTCCTTCAGTGTACAAAATGGCAGCAATTATCAGTAAACGCGCAATTACACTTGAGACAAACCAGATGACTCTCTCTCTCTCTCTCTCATGCACACAAGCCTCACAGATCATTTGTCTTGACATTTTGCTTCCCACAACTGGTTTAAGTAAATCAGCTGACACCCCCCTCTCCAGCTCAATCACATTTACTTGATTCTCATTTGTAGCAAACGCTGTAAAGCGCTCATCTGCCTTCATTGAGAGCTGTAAAGGCACCTGAGCCAATGGTAATGCTGTTATGTTGTCTCACTTATGTATATTTCTGAAAATCATTTGTACAGGATACTTTCCATCATCCCATATTAGTATGCCGACTGATTCGTCAGAAGCAGGCAGTGGATTCATAGGTTCAAGCTGTTGAATTTGACATCTTTATCTTTGTAATTAACTTGAAGCCATGCCACATGTTTTCACCTTATTGTTAAAACTCTTAACCCTTTAACTTTAACACTAATGGAAAATGAGAGAAAATGTTTCTTTGCATTTTCTCTTTACTTTTGAACAAGAAAGATAAATCAATAAATGTCTTTTAGCAATTGGTTTAGATAAAGTAATGACAGTGAAACAACAACAGGATAACAAACACTTTCTTTTGGTATTACATACACAGACCAATTGATAGAAATGGTTCTGGCAGGTTTGTTTAATAAATTCATTACTAAGTTAAAAAAAGCTACATTTTTATCCATTAGTTAAAAGTATGAAACATGAAAATCTAACCGAAGACTGATTTATGAAGCCGTACTGTATAAAACATCCTTAATGAGAAACTAACACTTTACAGTAAGCTGCTCAAGTTTAACCTTGAATATTGTCTGACACATTATTGCTTCCTAGTGATCCCTTCTTCAAAGAAAAATCAAGAAAATAAATTTGCTGAAGTTGTGATGGGGAGAAATGTGATTGATTAGAACGATGTGAAGGATTTTCTAACAGCAGTAAGTGTCACTAAAATCTGTGCTTGTCGACTGAGAGGAAACCAGGTGGAGGAGTGTAAATACCTGGCATGTGCATTGTGGTTATGGTGGTTGTGGTAATCAGAGTGGTGGTTGTCTCCTCCTCCATGGGCAGAGAGGACATGGGACTCCTCAAGCCGCCTTGGCCAGCGGCCAGAGAGGAAGTTAAAGCTGTGGTGAGACGCCCTGGGGATATGGCTGTTGCCGTTGACTCAGTGTGGCCGAGTCCAGGCACAGCTTGTGTTGGATTGGTGGTGGTTCCTGCAAAACCCAGAGGCTTCTGATCAATAAAATTCCCAACAAGCAATAATCCATGTCATAATGTGGCTGTATTATTAAAATTAATGAGTTTCTGTACCTGTGTCTGCAGAAGCCTGCCCTAAGTATTCCTTACTCTGCAGGGCAGCATGGATTAGGTCTTCCAAGGGATATGAATCTGGGGATGGTGTCGGTGGTGTATCAGGCTCAGGAGTCATAAAGCTCATGCCTGAAATAGTAATGACTAATTAGTGTTTAGTTATGTGTAGGAAACTGAAAACAGGCTGGTTAAGCACAAGTTTCTAAACAGCTGCATACAGAAAACACACAGATACTCAGAAATAAGAGAAAAAACTACCTGAAACTACGTGGATCATGCTGACAGACAGCATCACAGCAAGGTGTGCAAACCCCATGGTTTTGGATGAAACTGAAGGACCTGAGAAGGTTAAAGTGAGCAGAGCAGTAAGATTCAATTACGGCAGATTTTAATCCACAGCGATTCAAATCAACAGCTTATAATAAATACAGAAGGCACAGGAATGCAGGGACGATAATGGGTAAATATTTATTAGTCACAGTAAATTCTATCACGGTTAAGATTGATATGTTTACATCACACGGGCCACAATGTCGGGAAATCTCGACGTGAACAGATCCTCTCTGACAATTTGTAAAATATACGTTTGTTTGCTTTCATTTAGAAGCACAAATAATAAAAATAATTCAACCTGATTTGTATGGTTTGGTATGACAAATGAACAGTTTATTATCAGAGACAAGAGACTTTAAGGTGAGACATTCAAGCTTCCTCCTCTGCATTTTCTCACCAAAATCTGCAACAACGTGCAGAAAATGCGCTATTCCAAAAATTCAGCACCGAAGCCTACGGTGACCGCAGGTAGGACGCCAGACCTCACTCTGTTTCCAACCTCTTTATGAAAATGTGTGAAAAAACCCCACCTCTGCTCTTATTCGAGGCGTTTCCTCGATGAAAATGACAGCCTAATGTGTGACAAAATGATGGGGATACATACGAGGCATCACCCCCGGCCCTCTTTGTGCGGAGGAAGATTCTTGACATCAATCACCGCCGCTGTTAGACCCACAACCGTCTCACCCACAATGAAAACCGTCAGCTGCTTACCTGTCCTCCAGGCTGCGGGCAACGTCTTTATCTTGGCGGGTATCCTGTTGCTTTAGGCCGAAAAACGCGGCGGGGTTTGCGCTGCTGAGGTGCCCCTAGCTGTGGTTACCGTGTGGTTGACGCATTCGACTATGATGTGAGGGCATTTGTGTTGAAGCGGCAGGTGCGCCCTAGCGGCCGGACGCTGTAACTGCAGCGGCGGATCTCCACATCTCGTCTGTGAGCGCAGGAGGAGCTGTCCACCAACACGGTGCTGAAGTGCGTCCGACTCCGCGCGTCACGCTGTGTTAAGGGACTCTGACAGGGGAAGCGAGGTGCGGCACGCAGCGGGTAAAATGTGTTTGCTTATTTAAAGGTCTGCATGTGCCATATTATGCATTGCAAATCTTCCATGTCTGCTTATTTCCCCCCGGGAATGGTGGATGTTTGAGCTAACATGGGCAGTAAACATGAGCCAGCTGAGCTGTGGGGGCTGGTGCAGAGCAAAAACAAAATGAATGCTGAGGCTGCTGCAAGAAGACCGTCCACAAATCATCAATCACCCAAAATGCTTCAGTCTATGTTGCCGTCAGTGGAAAGCGTCATCCATGTTGAGGCGACCACGAAACACATCTGCTGAAATAAATAAGCCTATGAGGGAGTAGCCCTCCCGTTCAAAACACACAAGCATGCGCGCACGTGAACAGGCACGCACATAAATGCGCCTGCACTCATGACTTCTGCTGGTGTGTAAGAAAAAAAAATCAAGTTTTAACGCTGAATGTAGGTTGGTTAATTAGTAACATTAGCAGATATTTTACAGTTTAAAGAGATCAAAAACATTACAATGGCTCTGTGAATACAAGAAACAAAAACAACTTCATAAACCTGGCAAGAAACAGACAGACATAAGAGCCAAGGCTGAACATCAGATAGAAAACTTGCTGTAACTTTAATTTATCAGCTGCTGTGAAATCTTTATTTACATCCATTGCTAGCTTAGTGTAAAGAACAAGGGGTCAGGATATTTAAGACTCCTTGACACAGAGAGGCATCTGGGTTAAAAGGTCAATAGCTCAGTGCTGGATAAGCATCCTCTGCTGAATGTGCCATTAATTTCCTTCCCAGTGCATGATAGGAAAGGCCTTGGTTCAAAGTGACCCCGAAGAAGATTACAGTAAAGGAAATAAAGTAATGAGTTTCTTGTTTGAATTAAAGACAGTTAAACAGTAGCATTTAGCTGCTATATATCTCTGGACAGTAAGATGATCCTTTTGTTATTTCAGTAATATCCCTCTGACTGAAAAATAACAACAACCCACCATGTATTACAATAAAATGTATTCTAATGAAATAAAATTAGAGGAATTACTTGAACAGAAAAAGCATATTGGACCATTCTGTCTACATTGTCATAATCTCTCCTTCTCTTCCAATTTAAATTTTTTTCCAGTGTCCCCCACATTGAAAGGATGTATTGGTCAATGTACACATTGGCTTTGCCTCAGTATGTCGAGCTGGGCGTCCATTCACTAAGTGGCCTTCTGTGGACTCTGCTGCTGCTGTTTCTATGGCACTGCTATCGGATTGGCTCCGATCTGCCGATCCCGGGCCATTCACATGCTGGAAAACTCAAGTCAAGTTCGCGGCGGTCCATGATTTCGCGAGGCGGCAGCTGTATCGGAGCGAAGTGCAGTGCGCGTTTCAAGATGTCCAGGGCTGATCAAATAAGTCCTTTTATCTCCATGGAAACAGCAGAGGACGAGGAGCAGGGACAGGGCTACCTCACCCCGGTGCTGAGTCATGACTTGTTCCCTGCTCAGGCATCTGCAGAAGCCAAAAAGCTGTACACATCTCTGCAGGAGTATGCCAAACGTTACAGCTGGGTGGGCATGGGTCGGATTCATAAAGGCCTCCGTGAGCAGGTGAGTTAAGGTTTGCTTTTGCCAGTGAATCATGCATGACTGAAATCAAAACGCTTTTACTCAAAATTTACTTCTACTGTCGTCATGGCAGGCATAATCCACCTTAAAACCAGTCAGTATTTTTGCTCAAGAATTAAGAGAAGTGAAGAAAAATGTTATGGAATTGTCTGTAATTTGTTGTTGCTCCCACTTTAGGTCAGACTGAATGATCTCTCTGCAATACAGAAGCCCCATCTCTTCTTCCTACCAGACGTCCCAAGTGTTCCTTTTTTCCCCCGTGATGCTCATCGACATGACATTGAGGTCTTGGAAGCCAACTACCCGGTAATACTGGCTGAATTCCAGGCTGTATACCAGCGGGGCATTGACTCAAAGTCTGGATGGACTTCTCTAGGACCAAAGGTACTAAAAAAGACCTTCAGGGCCACAATGGGAGAGGGACTATCTGGAAGAAATCACAAAAACTTCAAACACAAGACACCAGCAGTCTGGATTTATGTCTTCCAAAATTTTTAGGCCTAATCAGATTCCAGTAAACAATGAACAATGAATTTCACTTAGAGTAGATAACTAAAAGCCAATTAATGTCACTCATTGAATATATTGATGATTCCATTAAGCTCACTTGAGCAACAGAAAGAAAGAAAACCCTCCAATTATATTTAAAGGTACATTCTGATCTCTCATGCCTGAAAATAAGTGTTATATCTGGATGAAGAAATTTATCACAAGTATGAATCAGATGTGAGTCATAATCTTTCCTTCTTTCAGGGCCAGGCAGTGTTTCCTTTGTACAGTGCAGGTGTGTGTGTGGCAGGGAACTGTCGCTCCTGTCCTTGCACCTACCGCACACTTCTTTCCCTAAGGACGTTTATAAACAGCAACTCACTGGGTTCAGCAGGATTTTGGCTACTTGGGCCTGGAGCTACGTTGGGGAGCTCATATGGGCCTACGAACACACGGCTACGTTGTCATCTCGGTAAGTTAAATGCTTACTGGTTGTGTGTTGTCCCTGCTTGTGCTGCACATGCTTCAATCAAACCATTTTTACAATCAAACCATTTTAAAATGTAATTAATGCAAACTGATTGTACCAAAGGTAAAATATTTTACTCTTATAAGTCAAACAGTAAATATAATTATGATAAATACACTTGAAATAAATATGGTTATTAACTATTGTTATCATCAGCATCTAAGACAAGAATGCCACTTGTTGATAATAGTTTTTCACTGATAGTGAACAATTTCATGAGTGAACCAACTGCAACATTTAGTCAGGTGGATTCATAAGAGAATAAAAACCTCATTCAGATTAGAATGAGGTCAGTGTAAGAAAACACTCATCACAGATTTAGCTCTCTTACCAAACTGTATCAAGAAAGAAAACTTCTGTAAGAATAATCCTCTCAACTCTGTCAGCCTGGTGGAAAAAAAATACCATCCTGATGTCACCACTAACACAATGTAGATATTTAACACACTGGTCCAGATGTTTGGGTTTGATACAGGACAGCTTTTACAATACCAACAACCAAAATCCATAATCAAATAAAAAACTGGCACAAACAATTTACTTTAATCTTAAACTTTAAGCTGAAAACAAACAGAATATTCAGATTCTTTATGGAAAATGAGTAATAAAGAGAGAATAACTCTTTAAGCGATATTAAGATGGCACATTAGGATTGTCAATAACAAATGGGAAACAGACTTGAACTTTGGTTATGATGAACAATAAAAATGTTAAACTTATACAATATGAATATATTCAAAGGACTCACATCCCTCAGAAAAAATGTCACAAATGTTTTTTGCAGACATAGACGGCTGTTTACGATGCGCCTCAGGTAGCGCTTATAATTACTTCCACAGAAAAACTCTCCTGTACTTTGAGCTGCAGAACCCCCCCCCCACACACACACACACACTTTTCTCAAACTCTTTCTGCTGGTAATATCACGGAAATAAAAAAAACTTCCAAATTGAAAAATATACTTAAATCAAATCTGAAATATGTGGCCAAACTCCCAGTTCTGAGTCTCACTGTTTATTGGTTTGTTACACTGCACTGTTTCTGTCCAAACCCTCATCCATATTTATTATCTTCCCCAAATCTAATGACTGAGAGAATGTTGTAAAACCCCGCAGGACTTTAGTGCATGCAAAGCCCATTGAATCTCTGAAGAGACTTCTGTTCTCAAAGTTACATAATTTATAAAAAAAGCTGTAGCAAAAGGTTAAAGTTAATTTCTCTGTTGTTAATTTCATATTGTGACCCATCTGGCTGTAATCCTCTCAGAAAATCAGATGGAGTTGAAGCTCACGCTGTTCTTTATGAACAGAAAACATTAAAGCACCTTTCATCTCGTCGCTTCTACAGGTCTGCAGACTCCCTCCTCATGTGAGCTGGTGGTGGGCGGTGAACCTCAGTGCTGGTCAGAGGGACACTGTCTCCTGGTAGATGACTCCTTCCTTCACACTGTTTCACACAAAGGTCAGTTAGACACATAGTTTAAAAAAAAAGGTTTTTATGCCAATTTCTGGTCAACAGACTTCCCTGCATTATACATTAAGTGATGCTTTTGAAGGTTACTTAAGTATTTGAGTTTTTGATGATTTAATCCACTTTATGTGTTCTATACAAATGCATACAAAACTGATGCCAATTTCTGTTCTGAAAAACTCTTTTTGTATGTGTATCTGCCTTCAAAGGCCCTCCAGAATCTGGACCCAGAGTCATTCTGAGTGTGGACCTCTGGCATCCAAATGTGGCTGCGGCAGAGAGACAAGCTTTGGACTTCATGTTCACCCCCGACCTCTGAACTTTCCTCCACATGCCGGAAACATGCAGGGGTGCCTTAACTTAACCCTGCCTATCCTGGGTCATGCATCTCATTCCAGTCAGTGAATCACTGTGTGAATCTGTCCCAAAGAATTACATAAGCCATTAGCCATGCGTTCAAATCATACCGAATGTCTGGCTAACACAAAAAATTGCCACAACAATGCAGTATGTTGCCATGAGACAGCTCTGTATGCTAGAAAATTTGCCCACAAACTGTAAATTGAAAATGTATGTTTGCACACTCAGCTGAGCAGTTAGTTTTTGTAAATACTGGCATCCTCATTGAAATAGCTGCTGCAGTCTTTGCATGAGAAATCTACCTGTTGGCCTGAGCAGCTGATGAATTCATATTGCATGCTTTCTGAAAGCAATGCTTTAAAATGTTGTGAGATTGCCAGTGGTAAAACCAAAAAACTGTGAAAAAAAGGAAAATTATAGATGTTTATTTTTGTTTCTCTGAAAATGAATGCCAAACATATTTTTATCTACTTATACTTTGGTTCTTTTTTCTCCTATAAAGTGCTCATGCTGGAATGTTTCTATCTTGAAATCTGTAAGTAATCTGTCAATATTTTTTCTTTATGAATTTTCCATTATTGCTGCTTAAGTTATTGTGTACATGTTGTATGAAAAAGTACATGTCACAGGATTTGCAGGATTATTTATCAGTGTATCTATTAACCAGTTGTGGAATCTGAATAAATAAATGAATGCCGAAACTGGCACTGACTTCATCTATATATAAATATATTAGAAATGTATTGTAGCCTTTAGCATAACTGCAGCATATTTTTTTATGTATGACCCTTTTTGGTACCTTTTTAGCAACTGGTTGACACAAATTAGTGTGGTGATTTTTTTCTTATCTGCCATCTGTTCATCTGAGTGTCCCATGTTGAGGATTACAGGGTCTGCTCTAATCCACCCAAGAGACACAGATTAGTCCTGAGATTGTTGACATGTGGGGGCATGTATGTTTCGGGATGTATGATTAATTTCCCTCTACATTTACACTGTGTGAGCTGTGTGAGGTGTACAGTAATGGTAGGGAAAAAACTTACTTGATACATTCATAATGATATTTATTAGAATGGAATAAAGCAGCATCAGCTAGACTTTAATGGATGGAAAAAATAAATATTTTCAAATTTTTGTCAATTTTGTCTCATAGTGAGTTGAAGAGAACTTTTTCATGTCAGTAATTTAATTTGCAGAGTTTTGACAAACTTTTCCTATACCCCCCCCCCCCCCCCCCCAGAAAAAAACAGACAAAAACAAAACATAAAGTATCTACCGTCATTCTCAGTAGCTTCCATGTTGTTCTTCACTTATAGTTAAATATGTCAAATGAGCAAAGTAGATGGAAAATAAATCCATTATTACCACTGTGGTATGGTATCACTCATAGCGAAAGTGGGATTAATGTGCTTGCTATAAGCTTTTAATAAATTTCCATTTCCATTGAGTCTGATACTTTGACCTGGACTAAGTATGCATCTGGATGCACATGTTTCATGAAATGACAAATGAAAACAAAGTAATTTGTTTTACTCCAGCACTGGACATTGAGCATCTATTGTAAAGTCTTACCTTTGGATATTATAAAAGAGCCATTTAAATGAAAATAGATGAGAAAGTTTGAAACTTATACAATGTTGGTGCCATCAAGCTACACATAGCTGCAAAATGGTCTTTTGGCAAATAAGAAAGGGATTGAGAAAAGTTTTTTCTTAATTTTTTTTCTGCCTCAAATAAATTAAGGAGCTTGATTGATTTCAAAGTGACCGTAATGTTTCAATGAGGAAAAATGTACTTTTCAAAATCTTTGTGTTTTTAGAGGGAATAGTTATTATTTTCTATAAATTCCCATTTTTGTTGTATTAGGGGGGGAAAGAAAACGTTTCATATCTGTCTCATTTCATTTTATTCTCTAAAGAAATATTGTCTAAGGTCATGAAACTGATCAAGCATAGAGGCTTGGATGAAAGCCCGTGAGGACACATGAATGACAGAACAAAAAGATCACACCAAAGTCAGAGAAATCCTAGCAATTTATTTTCAGAATTTGCATTTTGATTTCGAGACAAGGTACAGTTAATCCTGAAACAGTGAGAGTTAAAAATAGGGAAAAATGACTACACAGATGTGAAGAGAATTTTACATGGGTGGAAAACAGGGATGGGAAATAAAAAAGTGGAAAAGAAAACACTTTGTCCAAGTTCCTCCAGGTGCAACAGGGACATATAATTTAATACCAGATTCAAAGCTGCCGTCACATCTACCATATCTATGAAATGCTCAGCTGATTGAAATTTCATTCCTAATCATATTCTCTGCAGACATTTCCAATAAAAGGCAAATATCTGCAGCACATCATAAAAGAGCTGCTGCCATATGCCACAGTCTGCTGCACGCACCAGATCAGCTGTTTCAGAAAGACAGAAAATCCACATTGTTCCATCCCAAGCACAGACTCCTCATGTTTGCATTGCTCCATTACTATTTAATTAGATTAATGTAAATCACATAGAAATGCAGCATTTTAAAAAATCCTACGGTATTTAGAGTTAGCACGAACACTTTAAAATCTGTTGAAGAAAATATACAGTAAAAATAACATGAGCTTCATGTCAATCTGATCTGACCAATTAAAAAACCACCAGTCTGATGCTAATATCCAAATGAGGCTCATTCCAAGGTGGACCCATTGCTAAAGTAATTCCAGTCTGAAAGTGAGTTGTAGATGGGGAAAAGCTCCAGTCACAAATCAGTGTGCCTTTAGAAATAACTCTTATTAGCCTAATTAAATTATCTCCTGTAGGTAAAAACAATAATTAAGATATGCCAAGGATGACCAGTTCAACTAATCGTGTGTGTAGGGAAAAATTCCAGAAAGACAAACTCATATGAAACCCAACATGTAACTTAATAGTATGTTAATATCAAAGAGTTTGAAACTTATGAACATGAACATGAACGTGGACCAGAGCTCCATGTTCAGGCACTAGAACAGATGTGTGGGATTCAGGGTAAAATATTGTAGATCACAGATGTTTAAAATGTGAACAAATCAAATCTCTAAACTTGGCCTGAGCTGTCCAGCCACCAACGAAATTCTATAACCATCAATTTTTAACAAAAGCAGTTTCCTTAAAATCAGTGAGCGTCACATTATGAAGCATGATGCAGATGTATCTTCAATAACAAGAAAGTAAAAGGATTCAGAATAAAAAGGCTTTCATCAGCAGAAAACTTTGTACATGATGCCTCTCTTTTCTTCATGCCTTCCTCATGTCTTTGACATCATTTTCACAAACTCTGTAAAGACAATCACAAATATATTGAAAAGATAAATCAGTCAGTCATGGATTTACAGTCAGTCGTTTTTATACAATTTTCAGACAAACTACAGATTATTTCCTACTTTTTATATCAACGGCATTGGTTGGCCCTCTTCATGACAGACAGAAAAAGCTCAAGTTTAACAGAACGATTTGTGAATAATGTTTTTAAGGTACCATATCACTGTTAAGAATCAAGCAATGACGCTTTACATCATAAAACCCATAATGTGTTTTTAGGAGCAATCCTCTGATTTGATATCAGACAACAGAAGCGTATGTATAATGCTTATATGTGTTTGTGTTTATTTGTCACTTACCTTCAAAGTCAACTTTTCCATCCCCATTGTTGTCAACTTCTCTGACAACTGCCTCAATTTCTTTTTGGCTTGTGTGTTCACCTAATAGCTTTAGCATAGCATGTTTTAGCTCTTCAGACGTGATAGAACCATCCCCATCGATGTCAAACTGCAGGAGGGTGGGAGAAAAAATATCTTTAAGCCTTAGGTTGCATGCATTTTTCATCATTAATGTTTCAAACAAATTTTAGATTTCCATTTGAGAAGAAATTTCATTTTGTGTCCACCAGGTGCCAAACACCACATGGACGAGGAGGTACAGTCTGTTGAGCTCACCTCTTTGAAAGCATCTTTGAGTTCCTTCAGGCCAATCATCCCTGCTGTTTCATCCAGAAGCTTTGGAGTCATTAGTTCCACAAAATCCTCAAAGTCCACCTGCCCCCCCACTGCGATGACATTCAAACATGACAATGGCTAATTAGTAAAGAAATACCCTGCATAAAGCCCCTCTTTACTATTCATTTTAAACAAGAATAATTACTGTTGCCAATGACTGTAAAAAAACCCTGAGTGAACAAATTTTAAACTAATAATTATAATATATTATTTCAGTGCACTCTTGTCTAAAAAAATAAATAAATAAAAAAATAAAAAAATAAATAAATACATAAATGAATAAATAAATATGTATGAATGATATAATATATGTAATGAATGAATAAAGTCTCACATCATGTAAAGTACTGAAAAATAATTTAAAAAAATGCCCTCAGAGTGTTCCACAGTGCAGCCTCAGTTTAAACTCATTGTAGTTTCACTTTAAATATTTCTGAGCAAAGACTCACAATTCATGTTGATGTTTTGGCTCAGCTCTATCAGCTCCATTTCAGTTGGCATGTAGCCCATGGTCCTCATCAGGTTCCCCAAGTCTTTACAGCTTATGTAGCCATCCTTGTCTTTATCAAACTCTAGAAAAGCTTCACGTAACTCTGCAAAGGAAAGGCACAATAAGAAATGTTGCTGACAAAACTTAAAAAAACCCCATTAAAGAACCAATATGCATCATTCTAAAAAAAAGTGCATTTATAAACATTTAAAACACAGAGATAGCCTTACCTTCCATCTCCTCATGTGTAAGATTCCTAGACTGAAAAACATGAATGATAAATGCAATATAAAATTATGTTAACGATGTTTGGTTTGTCCGCTCTTTTTCTATCATCTTCAACATAGATTTCCCATAAATATCATGTTCTTGGTGAAATATGAATATCAGTGAAACCTGTGGAATGTAACCTTTGATTAAATGTTTTAAATTGTTTGTAAGATAGCAGGTATGAAATAAACAAGGTATGTGAACTGTGAAAGAGCATGGATCGCAGTATATACTATATATATATATATATATATGCTCTTTCCCACCACACACGCCTAACCACAATCACAAAAAAATGGTACATTTATTTAGCTTTCAAAACCAAGAACTAGCAGACTAATGGCACTACTCTCAAACTGAGAAAAGTCTCAAGATCCAAACAAGAAATGCTAACAATACAAAAACTACCATTGTGGATGTACGCTAAATTGAACCATAAAATCGTAAAATCATCCTGACTTACTTGTCTGATTTTTCCAGCTCCTCTGAGAAAGATGCAGGGCTGTTGACTCATGATGAAGGTTTCAGTGTAAATCCTTGGCTATCAGGACGGGTGAATTAATTTATAAAGCGATAAACGGGTTTCCTTACGTTCCAGCGGTCTATATGTTTGTATGTTTAAACCGAGGAGAGCAGTGAACCGCCTATTCCAGAGATGAGGGATGACATCTCATACGGATTATCTTTGCAGCTTTGGTCCGGAAAGGGAAGATAGGCTTAATGCTGGCCACAGTTTTAGAGTCAAACATTAGTGTGTTTCTAGAAGCATCCATTTACGTTTATTCTGCTTTTAGAATATATGTCAAAAAGAAGTACAGTTTTGTAGCTATTAGTGATAATAAACTTATGTTCTATTTCATAGATACGAATGATTTGTCACATTAATCGGCCTCACGAGGCCATTTATCAGAAAAATGAAACTACTGCATTGCTGACATATTCTTAAAATAGAATATACACCATTTGCCTATCATGTAACCAAACAAAATAATTCACATCTCCAGATTTACAGAATCATTTTTATGCCTTGCAAAAAGCACTGATGGAACGAAAAAAAAAAACATGTGACTGATTGGGTTACTCAAAACCAATTTTCAGCAAAATGGAAATCACACTAAGCATCAGCAAAAGCCATCGACTGATCTTCCATGTAGGCTTGATCCTCTTCATATATCCTTCGCAAACAGATTAGGAGCAAAAGACATTCAGCATCATATTTGATCATATTAGAATAACATTTTGCTTGATACATACATATATGACCCTTTCTATAAAGCATACTGATGAAAGTAAAATTTGTCACGTTTATAGTAAAGTATTGTACCCCAAATAGTGTTGAGATGTTTTTTCTCTTTAGATTAGCTGTATATGGGAGCACAAAGAATGAGAACAATTTATGGCGCCCACGTTTTTTTCCTGATAGTAATTGCTTGTCAGCTGCACTTGATGATCAGTTGAAAAAGGCCAGACAGACAGTCTGTACTGGAACATGCAGCGCAACACAGACAGCTATAATGTAAATCATATACAGTAACAAATCTCTCTGTTTACTGTCTTGACAATCTTCTGGGAGAAAAAATAGACAAAAGTGTGATGAATCAATGTCTGTGAAAGTGGAGTTTAATCTTCTATCTTATCTTTATAGATGCGCTTGAAGACATATCACATAGTTAGTTTACAGCTTCGTTTTGAGGCAAGACTTTCTATTCTGCTGATAATGTGTTGTTTTCCCTGATGAATCATTCATATACTGATCCAAAATATCTACACAGCCAATTTTGTTTCTGTTTATTTACTCTTCTTTCACCCTTCAATCCACCCTTCAACCTTCAATCTCTCTTTAAGTGTGACTGGATTTAATCTCAGTATGGACTGCTGGCTTTGAAAACCCCCTGGAAAAGCACTGGAATGGATCACGAGAGAAATCACTAGAGACAGTAGCAACAGAACGATGCATCAAGCGAGACAACCAGAAACTACGAACAGCCGTTCAATAGATGAATCGCAAACAATTTTGTTTAGAATTACACCTCCAGAGGCATCAAGAGAGACAGTGATAGAGCAAAATCTGAAGCTGCAGTTTTACAACTTCTTACTGTTTAGGTTTCTTATTGTTATTAATTTATTACGAGGATTTTTTGCTGCAGCGTCCGGTTCCGTAATGATGATTTTATGTCTTGAAGCTGTCAGTGAACAAATGAAAAATAATGAATTGAAAATGAAAATGTGCTTATTGTTAAATTTAAAAAAGAAAAAGTAAACATACTTTTTTTGAAATACATATTTAATCTTGGGTTTCATATAATGCAAGTTGGACACAGCCAGGCTTACTTTGTTTTAGGTGGATTGATAAAAATATGACCCTCCTCCAGAGATATCAGCTACAGGTAGGTAGCATTCATTAATCCCCAAAGCTCATTATTTAAGACCATGGTTCACACAAAACTGCAAACCCCTATTCCTCTGAGTATCCCTGATCTAGAACCAGATACACAGTGACAAACTTGGTGAGCTAAACGTTTCTCTGTCAGCTAACAGGAGATAAAAAAGTGTTGCAACAATTGAATTAAATCTGGACAGGAAGTAGCACCAGGGTCATCATAACTATATTAAAAGGGTCATGAATAATGTCAACTAACGATCATCATGTTATATTCATAAATCTGTAGCTTGCCACCACCTGTCTCACCTGGATCACACATTTGTTAACCTGATTCGGCGTCAGCATGCTGCTGCCAGTGGGAACTTTGAAAATATCATTAAGTTCCTTCATGTTGAAGTCTCTCTTTTTGTAAAAAACAAAAGTATATCTAAGTTAAGGGTTAATGCCCCAAGCTCATAGGGAATTGTCCCACTCTCCTGTGGGCTAGTCTGGGCCTACGTTCAGATGTAAAACTAAAATAGCAGTGATGTGAACAGAAGATAAGAGTAAATATAAGATAAACAGAACATAACAAACCATAAGTTAGAAAATAAAAATCTAACAGAGCCAAAAGGCAGGAGACAAGTGCAGTCCATCGGGACCCTAAATCTACTGTTTCATCACAATTGGATGTAGCTGGTGGGTTCCTATAGATCATCCACACTCCACATTTAACTCAGATGTCTTCAGAGCTCTAATCAAATCTTCCCATCTCTGCCACTCTGGATACACTTAATTCCCTTAGCTTGGTGTTTGTTTTTACCTTTTAACTGTGACCTTCATGATCACAAACTAACTGCATGTTTAGTTCGACATGTTCAAAGGAAACTTTTCATAGGAGAGGTGAGTTCAGGCCAATGAAAGCCACAGTTTAACCTGTGGCTGTGCACTGTGTCGCGGGCCGAGGAACAGGGTCCGCTAAAACCGATACCGGGCGCTGCTGGAAGGATGGAGACAGGAGGGCAGTATTTAAAGCTTTATTAAAAAGCTAAAAATCATAAAATGTCCAATAAAAAGAAAGAGGGTGAATAAAAAGGCTGGTGGTGGGTCCTGGCGGCCTCCTCTCCAGTGGCTTCTTCTTCCTCCCGGGGCCGGTCGGCCGCACCTCCAGCGGCCGCCTCGGGCCATAGGCCGTCCCCCCCCCCCCCCCAGATTTCAGATAATACAGATTTGTGCATCCACAGGTGTTTCCTGATCTCATCAAGTTTTTCTATGATTGGGTATGAAAGCAGTGTGGATCAATCATCATGAAATGTGTTGTTTAGAAGAACCCTGGTGATATTCTTCCATCTAACCAAATTCTTTCTAAAAATGTTTGATTTATAAAGAGACATTTTTTACATTTGAACCTTTTTGTGTGCAGAA
>JAVQJG010206689.1:0-10986 GCA_036024015.1 Craterocephalus amniculus
TGATTGGTTGACGCTCCGCGTCAAGCAGCGAAAGTTCAGATTTTCCAACTCGAGCAGCCGACGCTCAAACGCCCAAAACGCGCTGCTCCCGACGCTCAAAACGCGCTGCTCAACTGCTCACTGCGCCTTGACGCGCATTTACATAGACTTAACATGTAAACCTGACGCTCCCGACGCTCTCGCTGCTTTTGGTCTGAACGCACCATTAGGCCGGCCCTCCATCCCACAGGTTAGGACCTCAACTTAGACTAACTACAACTCCAATCTACCCCTTTCTCAGCTACAACTAAGCCTGGGCAAGCGACCCCAGTGGCCCAGCCAATGAGATGCTTGAATTCACCCACCTGGTTTCTGTGGCTATTTTCATGATCTTTGCACTTGGTATTGACCAGAAAATATTTATCAGCCTTCACAGGCTCAAGGGAAATGTATTTTAGGCCAAACTCAACCTATAAGATCCCACTAATCAGGAAATGATGCGTAGTTTACTTTAACTGCAGGTTATATTTTTTTTGAAGCCATCTAGCAAGGGAAATAGGGTAGAGTTTAACTTAATATATGAACATAAATCAAATTAAAATCAATCAGATAAATGAATGTAAAATTCAGATTAGTGAAATAATTAACCTAATTTAAAATCTTTATATAAAAGAATCATCAACTCCTGTTAAAAGCGACTGCTGATTCCTACTGGAGAGAGGAGCTGTCTGTTAAAATAATCCATCAGCAGTGAGGGCTTTTCTAACTTCCCATATTTTTCCCTGTGAAGGACTTTTGTGAGGGAGAGAAAGTGGAAGCTCCCATGAAACAATGGAGAATCCTTCGCATTCTGGTTGACTGACTTAAGAACCCTGTGGGATCCATTTTTGTCACTTCAAGTGTATTTTACCTTTATTAAAGCCATGTTTTATTACATATACACACACTATTAACTAATTCATTAATTAATTATTAACTTCATTAGTGGTGGGATAAAACAGAATATGTAGTTTTTTACTTCACTCTAGCACATGAATACATACAGTGAAGCAATGTCTGCTTTAAAGAGAAGGCACGAGGGCAGGGGTAAGCCTAAGTGTGCCCAGCTGTGCAACACGAACTGCACATCTGGAATGTGTCTGGACCTTGTTCCTGTCAGAAAACAGGAAAAAAAAGTCAGAGGAAAGGAAGTAAAACATACCTTTTATATAAATAAAGAAGTGTGTCTGTGATCTGTATGCAGTGCTCACCTACTTTGTGAGGTCTGGAAGTGTGTGTGTGTGATAAAAGGGAGGGAGCCAGACGGAGAAACATATGGAAGAGTGAGCCATTAATCATTGTGTCAGCTTTATTGATGTCCTTTTCTGGGTGAAGATGAGCCTGAAGTCCTCAAAGTGGCTGAAGATTTGACTGTTTTACCACCAATCTTGTCATTCCACCATCCATCAGGGTTTAATATTTATGATTTCATCTTTTAGAACCCCTATATCCACAAGTTCCCATTATACACAAAGCCATGTGTTTGCATTAGTAGCAATGTGTGTTGTTGCACTGTACTGTCCTCACAGCTGAATCTCTCACTAAGCACTCAGAGATCATTGTGAACTTAGAGTTGTTGGGTGTTTCCATGTTGCAAAAGGAGGATGTGTTTGAACACCTAGGACAAGCAGAATTATGCGTTCTCATAGAAATGAACAAACAGTGAAAGGCACATGTGAAGGTGTTTTTTTGGTTTTATTCTGCATTATATTGCAAACTTGAGCAAAGCTGTCCGGAGTCATACATGAATGGCAACACTGCTGGGTTGCGTAACAAGATGTTCTTGTTAATCATGCAATCAAATCCAATTAATGCTCACGGCTTGTCCTTGGTAATTGTGAAGACACTTGGGAAGATAATAAACTCCAAATGATGTTGCAATAATTTGAGACATTTGCTCAGTTCTCCTCACATGTTATATAAATAAATTAGCAATTGCACAAATGAACACTCTTTGTGGTTTAGGATTTCTATATTAAGCCCTTTGTTTTTATATCACTATTCTTAATTAGATATATAAACTGTCAGCATCCAGATTCTTAGAGAGAAGAAAGGAAGCAAATTTTTGCTAATTTAGGATGACTTGGTAAGAAACGCTGTTAAAAGTGTGTAAGATGCTTTATTTGTCTTTGCTGTTAGAAAGCTTACAAAGACCTTGAACAATATGTCTCTGCAGAACTGATTACGTTACTACAAAAAGCTGTGCGGGTCAAATAGTCCTTGTTCATAATTTAGATGGTGACCTACACCCCTCTAGTGGCTCTCGCTGGTACCTCATGCACTTTTAGATTACAAATGGAATTAATTTGACACGTTTGTCTCATGTATTTAAACATTTAAAAACCAAAAGTATGTCTCTCTCGTTTCAGGGGCGCCCTCCCTCCTGACCACCACCACTGTGGTTCCTGTCATACGGTCACGATTCAGCCCCACATATCAGGCCGGTCAACAGAACCACTCTCTTCTTCTGCAACCTCCTCAACAAGCACCCCATTCCACTTTTAATCCAGTCCCCTCACCCAGTGTGAACCCTCTCCCTAATGGCACTCTGCTTTACTGGGGCGATCTGAGCCGGACGCTGGCTTTCGCCTGGGAACTGCACGTCTACGGCTCAGCAAGCCTTTTCCTCCTCCTGTTTGCAGGAGCTGCTCTCGGCCTTACCCTCTCCCCTGGCGCGAACTGTCCTCTCCGGGGGGCTCTTGCACTTGCGAATGCTCTGTTATTTCTAGCTGGTGGCCTCAGGGCAGCGCTTTTATTCATCGACCCTTACGGCACAAGAAAATTCCTTCCTCGCCCTGCAGTGACCGCCCTCTACAACCTGCCGCTACACCTGCTGGTGTGGACTCAGGCATCTTTGGCACTGCTGGCGCTGAGGGTGGCAGGTGTAAGCGTTTTGCCCCCAACTTTGGAGCGTCCTCCTTTGGTGGCTGTGCTGACTGTGCTGCAGTGCACGCTGCTGTTAGCCGCCGATCTGCTGTCCCCAGCCCTGTCTCCTGTGGTGCCTGTCACATTACAGATCCTGTCTCTGTGCTGGGGTCTGGCTCTCTGTTTGGGCTTCCTCTGCTATGTGTTTCCACGTATACGCTGCCCTCCTATTCCCCACCACGGAGTCCCCGAAGAGCCCAGGAGGAAGAATTGGACAGGGAGCCGGAGAATTGGAGTGATCCTGGGAAGAGTGTTGGCAATGTGTGCAGTTCTCGGGGCTTTGTGTTGTGGGTTGCATGTCCATGCTACCCTGTGGCTATATGGTCTCTTAGGAGACTGGACGCGCTTTAACTGGGGATGGTGGCTCGTGCACTTTTGGGCCCGTCTTCTGGAATTGGCCTGGGGGTTTTCCCTTCTGCTCCTGGCTTCCTGGGTGTTCTGGAGGCCAGCACTTTGCAAGAGAAGGGAGGAAGGAGGACAAGATAGCAGAGCAGCAGGAGACCTTCCTTCTCCTGGCCAGTCTGTAGGCTCAACCCAAAGACACACATGCTGGTCCAAGATAGTGCAAAGCCTGAGGGGGAAGCCCTGCAGAAAGTCTGACAGTAATGGTTTGGGGGGAGGAGGGGGAGGAAGCGCAGGGGAGGTGCCAAACAACTGGGCTGGTCAGGAGCGTCCTGGAGCGGACATCAGCAAGAGTCTAATTAAGAACCAGAACCATGAGCAGAACATCGCCCAGCCGCGCTCGGTCAAAGACAGTAACCATGGACGCAACCACAGGGGCCACTCTGCAGAACGAGGTATTTCTCACGGTTCCACCAGCTCTCTGCTAAGACTTCAGCCCCTGGGCCAACCCCCGCAGCGCTCAGTGAGCGGCACCCTGGATCAGGACAGGGATACTTCCTTGTCTTTCTACGAGTTCGATCTGCGGCCACCATCCCCAATTGACCTGACTCGCAGCATCGACGAGGCCCTGCACAGAGAGCACCTGCTCGGAGGAGGGAGTCTTTTCCATCCGCTCAACTACATCTCCCAGTCCCCTTCCCCAGGCTCAGGGGTCAGCCAGGGGCCCTGGCTCCGCAGGAACAGTGACCCTCAGCTGCTATCAGAGAGCAGCGACGCTCCCACGGAGTCCTCCATGCCACTAGGGGGCAGTATTCTGAGCAGTGTGCCCAGCAGGCAGGTTACTGCTCCCCCCACACCATCCCATCAGGGTCACAGGTGGGCTGGGAACGGGGTGGTAAACGTGCCCTCCTCAGTGTCCTGCCCAGTGTCACTTCACCCTTCCAGAACGTCGACGGGACATTTGGGGGATGACGGAGTGGATGACACAAGGCCGTTTATCACGCCAGACTCTGAGAAGGAGAGAGGGAGAGCGGGGAGACCGGCGGGATCAAGGAGTTACCTGGAAGTCAGTCGGCGTGACGATTCTGCCAGTGTCAGCAGTGAAATTATTGACCTTTGAACCAAACCTTTGACATAAGGACCAATGACTGCACATCAAACACACCCACTCAACAACATGGTTACAGATCAAAACTCAAATAAACCCTGGGGTAATTCAATAGATAAATAAATAAAGTTGAAAGTTGAAATAAACACACAGTCAATAAAAAAAAGAGCAAAAGATCATCTAGTTGCCTTTTACCTTGTTCAAGGATTAACTACTTGGTATAACAGATATCACAGCACACTGACCACTCTTTGCATCTTTCTGTCACACACATTATCTTTTTTTCCTGTTTATCACTGTTATAACTTACTTTGTAAGGGACCAGACAAACTTATATCTAATGAGGAAGACTTATCCAGAAATGTGCTTGTTATGCTTAAAACTTGTGACAGTGATGACTTTCACTCTCCCATAATGTGCTAAATACCATAAGATAGGTTTAGATGTTCATATCCCTGAGGGTTTATGAACAAATGCTTCTCCAAGTGTCTGTAAGGTCCCATTTTCACTGTTTCTGTGGATAAAATGGTCTCCATATCATAGTTTGTACATTTAA
This sequence comes from Craterocephalus amniculus, assembly GCA_036024015.1. Taxonomy (NCBI): domain Eukaryota; kingdom Metazoa; phylum Chordata; class Actinopteri; order Atheriniformes; family Atherinidae; genus Craterocephalus; species Craterocephalus amniculus. The sequence continues at coordinate 4,950 of JAVQJG010206689.1, forward strand.
TTGCATACATGAAGTTTATCACGTTTGCTTTTGTGATGCAAAGATGTGCCATACGTAATCCCAGCCAGTTCCTTTGCTGTTTTCTTCTCTCTAGCGTCGTAGCGTCTGTGTTGTGACAGCGGCAGATAACAATCGTCTAAACTCGTATCTTGATGCTGCTGTTGTACATTCCTGGTTTGCCTTGTTTGGTAGAAGTAGTTACATAAAGATGCAGGCGGTAAATGAAACCAGAGACAGCTCACATGCAGATGCATGCATATTAGTGTTTTATCAAACATCAACAGACATCAACATAAACTTCACATGAGGGTTTCATGCATTTTATCATGTGAACTTTCAGCAGGTCAAAAGCTTTTGAGATTAATCACGTTGCTTCACGATGCCTCTGACTGCATTTATTTTGCAGGTTTCGATTCAGAATATTAAACTTATCGGTTGCATTTAATCAGTTCAAACTGTTTGATATGTAATTATGTATTACACAGCTTTGCGGGCTGCAGCACACACAGATTGGCTTGGCATGAACCTCAGATCTCTTATAACAGAACATTAACTGTACTCTAGACTGAAATATTTTACTACTCAAGAGGATGATATCTGTCACATACATGATGTTTAAGTAAAAATGTAAATACTCATATTTTTTATGTTTATGAATAAAGTTGTATTTGAAACATAGTCATAGTTGTTACTGTGAAAGACAATCTAAATTGGTATTGCTGATGTGTCTGAGCTGTGCAGGCACCTTTGCTGTTTTGACGTTAGGTTAAGAAGAGCTGTGACTGGTGATACTTGACCGCAGAAGTTTTGTCAAAGACTTTCTGGGCTGTGCTCAGGATTGTGATAATGATGCAGTTTTTACAAAGTGCATAGTTAATTGCCAGTATGTAATGGATTTTGAATTCTGGCTCGTGTTTTTATTCTTTAAATGATGGCAAAGGATTTGAAAAAAGTGGCAAGTGCTTTTGTGGAATTATATTCTAATTGACTAGAATTTTTGTCCTGAATGCAGCGTAGTGGTTCCCTCCTCCCAACGTGAGATACCCATCACTAAAAAAAAAAAAAACCGAGATCTCAGTACCTCTGTTTTTGTTGGAACCAATCCATTACTACTTTCCTTGTTACCTCTGGGTGACTTGCAGTATGTCTAAGTGATGTAAGATGTTTGTCTTGCTTAGTATTTACAGTACAACAGCCTTTTAATGCTTTCTACATTCCAGTGAACCTCAAATGATTTCAGTGTATCGGTACTCACAAATACCTGTTTTACTTTGTGGAAAAAGTTCCTTCAGTACCTCTAGTATTGTCCCTCAAAGCAGCACGTGCCATAGGAATCATGACCAGTGTACACCCTACCCAGTCTTGTCACTTAGCAGAAATACAGTTTTAGTTTAGTTTCTATACTTTGAACATTGAACCTTTGTCCATGTTTCTTGCTGCAATTCATACGTCTGGTTTCGAATAAAAACTGTAATACAAAACCTTTTCATGTCATGCTTATTTATTGTTATTGATCATAAATGGTGAGAGTTCAGGGGGAGTTTGATTAACTACAGAACTGTGCGGAACTGAAGGTCAGTGTTTTTCATTTTCCTTGCGTAGTCTTCATTAAACAGTTCATCCTGTTGAACAGTGAAATGATTTTTCCAATCGCCGACCTTTCCTAAAAGACAAAAAGGGATTAAAATAACAATTTCTGTCCTTTCCTTTCATCTTGTCACTGTATGTAAAAATGGAGAGTACAGTACACCCGACCTTTGCGCATGAAAGGAGATATCTCTAAATCGAAGTATTCATCCGTCGAGCCATTTGCCATCTTGTTGTTTTTCATGTTGTCGAACAGAACTTTTTCTGTGACTTGTTTCTTCAGCGCGGTGGTTGGAGACAATCCCAGAAAGGCGCAGAGTCGACTGAGCTCTCGTTCAGTGTCCTTAAAAAAATAAACCTTCATAATCCTGTCCTTTTACGTGGTATCCGAGAAACTTCAAAACCCACCTCAATCAGATCCTCGTAGAACAAATACAGGATGTTGGAACTGCTCAGCTTTTTCTCCCACCAGCCTCTCACATGGTCATACCAGGAACCAAACACCACTAAGAAAATCCAGAAATATTTCATCTCAACTAATGAAATAGCCTTCACATTTCCAGTCATTCCCTACTTTAGTTAGTTTACTTTTAGTACTTTTAGTTTGTCACTCACTTTTTCCCTCCATAAATCTATGGAGGAAACTGCTCCAGTCACCGGGCTCCGGCTGGGCCATGTTCATCTGATCAAAGTGGAAATAAGACACTGCTGTGTCCTTTGCATTGCGAGCCACATAGATTATCTGCAGAGACAGAAATCATAGGGAATAAAAAGACATTTGGAAGTAAATCCTTCCACAGACTTCACAAATGTTTGTTTTTTTACCTTAGAGTTCTCTTCCCAGAAGGTTTTGGGCATAAACTGGACTGGTAGGTGTGTTTTTATAATGCGTGGAAAAGTGGTTAATTTGGTCAGCTCATCTACTCCTGATACAGACGAGTGATGTGTTACCAGAATGCCACAACAACAGTGATGTCAATACAATGTACACACACTTAACAACTTACCTGAAGGAAAGCCAGCTATTTGCAACTCCAGAAATGGCACTCTTTCAAAAAGTGGGACTGAATCTTGTCTTTCAGATGACATCTGGCTGAAGTACAAAAGGTCCAGGATATAAGACAACCATGTGTTTCCTGGGAAACAAAGCAAAGTTGATACTCCCTGGAGGAACTGCTGTTGAAACAGATGTATAAAGAAAGCAAACAACTCTAAAAAAAAAAGACCTTTTCTAAAAACCCACCGGCTTTAGGATAGGATGCTATGACAATATCATCTGGTCTCGCCTTGAAGTTCTGTATGTTGTTCCAGTTGTCAGTGAAGTAACTAGTCATGGAGACTCCATGGAAGTCAAACAGTGTGGGTCGAGGTGGAAGCTCCATCAGTGAGTGTGTCCTCAAATTGTACAATTATTAGGCCCTTTTATAAGTATAGAATTTGGCTATCGGAAAAAAAATAAGAGAACAGAGTTTCCTCAAAGACTGCATTAAAGAAATCGTGGATGTATTAAGACAAACATGAATCACGTGGATAATCATTTCCAATTGTACAAAAATACCTGATCAATGGTAAAACACCTAAAAAATCACAAAGATTTGCCTTGAATCATAAAAACTTCCATTATCTGTGTATGTGTGCTGAATTAACAGTGCATCTCAGACTGAATACATAATGTATGATTTATACACTGGATCATTATTGGCTGCTAGACAATCTCACAAAAACCACGTCTTGAACAGTGAGTTGTTTGTGCAGTGATACTTTTTTGTTTAGATCACATCCACAGGAAACAAACAATTTTCAAATATCTAAGAATTTTTAGACCATTTTTCTGTTTTGTTGTAGGAAGAGCAGCCATATTTCTTCTTAACGTAGCCTGTTTCACAAAAACATTTCTTTCATAAGCTTTGTAGTGCTGGAAGTGTCAAGTTCCCATGGATTCCTACAGAGCTATAAAGAAAATAAATATATTTATTAATCTAATGGAAAGAAAGAGAGGATACGAGAGAGTAAGGAAAAAGCTGTTTTAAATAAATAATTTTTATAGAGGAAAAAAATCAATCCACACACACATTAGACTGCAAATAAGATCAAAAGTAAAGCATAAGCACATGGTTTCAAACTGGATTTACAGATGTATCTAATTCACCTTATAAGGTCAAATCTGCTGACAGTAGAGGCATGAAACAGACTGAAAAGCATACCGTTAACACTCCATGTGAAATGTCAGAAACACGGACATGTTTGTATAACTTTGAGCAAGATCATCTTGCAAAGAGGAATTTGATTTAACATGAAGAAATATTTAAGCAGAGATACAGTAGCTTACCAGAGATGAATTCCTGTGGAAGTGTGTGGCTCTCATACAGTAAGCAGTCCAAAGTCAACTCTTTATCTGACTGGCTGCACTGTAAGCTCTGCTTGTTATACTACTGCTCAAATATATCCGACAACACCGGATACGTGAGGCGGGTCTAACATGACAAATAGAGAGATGTCGCAAGAGGACAGAATCAGTGTATTTTCAACAGGCAATAACAGAAACCACAACTGAAGTCAATTCATATCCAATTTTCAGAATTGAATTGCAAATCAAATTTCACATAAATATTGTTTGTATATTAAGATACAAATAGCCTATATATGCAATTTATCCATGTTTTTCTACTTTGGAGAACTTCTTTAACAGCAGTTTGACCAATATAAACATGTATTTACATAGCAGGACAAATCATAACAACAGTTAATTACAGGTCAACACAGGTCGATATATAATTCTAGTGGCTGCTTTTTTATACCAACATCATAATACATTGTAATATATATCAGTTCAGGGCTCCATTCTTTCCAGTCTGGGCTTTAAACTTCAGTACGCAAATGCAGTGCAGGATTTTTCATTTTCTGTTTGTAGTCTTCATCAAACTGTTCATTTTGTGAGACGGTGAAATGGTTCTTCCAGTCTCCTACTTTCCCTGGAAAGCAGATTGGGTTTTATAACTGAGTATATTTTGGTTTAAAAGAAATTTTTGGTTTAAAAGAAATGTTCTTCTATGAATGCTTTTCACTTACCCTTTCTCATGAAAGGAGAAATGTCTTGGTTCATGATTTTGACAGAGGAGAAGTTGGTCATTTTGTTTTGTTTCATGCTTTCGAACGTCACTCCAGCTCTGACTGCTTCCTTCTCTTCAGCTGAAGGAGACAAACCCAGCAAAGTGCAAAGTCGATTTATTTCTCCCCCCGTGTCCTGGACAAATGGAAGAATCATCAGAAAATTAACACAAGTCAGATATTGCTCAATGATGCTGATGAATAAACAAGTCCTCCAATTGAAGCAGCCAGAAACCTCATCTGTTAATACTTTTCAGAACTGGAATGTTTATGGATTTGTTATCATGAGATAATATGTAATGATGTGCAATAGCCCTGTTGGTGTACATGCTGCAAACACAACTCACCGTACCTCAATCAAATCCTCATAGAACATGTAGTGAATATTTGAATGCGTCTGTTTTTTTCTCCCACCAGCCGTTGACGTGTTTGTACCACGACCCAAACACCACTGCAATCACGGCACAGTACATTATATAACATGCATCGGGAATGAGGTGTTATTGTGGTACATTTTGAACTAAAAGTACATTGTAAATTATATTTAGTTCTGGGTACTTCAAAAAATCATGCAAACTTGCTGCTTGAAAAAAACAGAGTTTCAACTTGAGTGAATTAAGTTCAGTTAACTAGAACAGTTTTAGTTTGTTGATCTTTTCTCAACTCAATAAGTTTGATTTTACTGGATGTTTATGAGGTTGTGGAAGAAACTTGTTCAGATTTATTTCCCATAAATTAAAAGCAATGCTTCAGGAAATGCTTCACTTCAAGTTAATCTTATTTAAAATGATTGGTGAACTCAAAATGTGACTTGTTTTGCAACAAGACATGAGGGGGAGAAGCTACTGCTCTCACTATTATCAGACCCCTAACATCTCTGTTATGGTGCAGTAACTGGCTAACTAACTTGAAACGGGGATGAGCAGTAACGTATTTATACACTAAAACTATGCTAAATGCTGTATTATTGCAGAATTAGTTCAACATGGAGACCAATATATGTTTTTCTGTCTGTTAGCTGTAGAACTAGAAGGAGGAAAAACAAAAAGTCCTTTAAAAAGTATTGTGTTATTTCAACTATTATTAATTTGAAAAATTAAAGGTAAAAGTTCAGGTTTCATACAGTGATTTATCTCTGAATAGTTGTTAATAGAAGTGAAGCATTGAGGTAGGTGACGTCATGCGGTAAGTGACACTGGTTTGTGTGAGACGGCAGACTGACAAGTATGGGGTTATAATGATGACAGCTCCAATTGGCATTGAAAATTAAAAATTGGCATTGAAAACAAAATTTGGCATTCAAAATTACTAATTTAACATAAATTAAAAGAAATGGCAGTAA
>JAVQJG010206694.1:0-13059 GCA_036024015.1 Craterocephalus amniculus
CACATTTCACAGAGAACTTTCCGTTTAATGTGCTGAAAACAGAATCTCCCGCTGTGTCAAATGCTGCTGCTGCTCCATGTTAGCAATGTTGACGGTGTTGCTTCCTGTAGCGTCACTGCGTTGAGTCCGCCTCTTCGGATAAGCTCAAAATTGATTGGCTTCCACTTTTTTGGGATTTTGGAAATCGGTTGAATAGGCCTCCTGGCCAGACTATATGGAGCTTGCGAATTTTAGTCGTGGTAGCCAGGCTAGTATTGTGGGTAAACAGCCATAATTGCAGGATTGTAGCCTACACCTTCACATGCTAAAAGTTTTGATAGAAATATGGTCCACCGCCAATATTTGATGCAACTTTGTTTGCTTTAACTAACAGACGACTTTTCTTGGTTATATGTCTGATCTTCATCTTTAGTAACTCCTGATGCCATGTCACCCCCGAGAATAATGGGAAAACTTCCTTTAGAACTCAGTCTAGAAATATGTTGCAGTCCCCAACTAAAACAAATCCCCAATCCAGGGTTCTCAAACATAAAAGTACAAATCCATCCTCAGGAAAAAAAAAATTGAGGTCATGGCTTTGAAACAGACGTATATCTGTCCTTTTGCCAATCTGTCTGATAAATATGATATGAATATTTACTTCCAGACTGCAAGTTTGATGCCACTATGTGACGATTTGCTGTAAACGCAGAGCATTGTTTGAATCCAAGATGATATCATTATGGAAAATCTATAACTAGAGTTGCTGAAATTTTTAAACACCACCTTCTTACCCTCAGAATCCGTTGTAAACACATATGACCTCAGTCTCACTTTGCTCAGACTGAAAGTATGCAAGGGTTGAAAGATCAGGTGTAATAGGAAACACACTCTAAATATTTGGAGCTGTGAATCTGTGCAGGAGACAGTTCAGGTTCATGCACATACACAAAAGAAAATAAAGCTTCCTCGAAGAATACGAGTCTCAACTAAATCTGATCTCAGCTCAACATTGGCAAACCATGTCTTGTTATCCTTAATTAAAGAATCTGCGCTACAGACGGCCTAATATTTCAGAAATATTACTCGGTAAGGAGCAGATTATTGCTGCATTGCCTTAAAAACTGCACATCAACTGAAAACAATCTGCATGTGCCATTCTGCATGCCACTTGCTTCGCCTCCCTCCTTCGAGTGCTCCATCCATGCATGCACGCTCCACATTTGCCAGCTCTTTGCAGCTGCTTTCATGTAGAAAACATTTTGTTATCCAATCAAAGTTAGAATGATAGCACAGTATTTCAGGGAATAAGCACAGTTTAATCACTTTTATACCCACATGGGGGTCTTAAGCCCATAGTCTGAGGGCATCATTAGCGCATTATAGAACTGTAGTCATGGAAGGAAGCATGTGATGTATGCTAAAATCCTGAGGTTTCTTTTTAAAAATGCATCATTAACATGGAATAAAAGGGCAAGAGAGGCACCAACAAGAAGTGAGAAAGTGAAACACAAGAAGCCTTGAAATTAGATTTTTTTAAACTTCCACTTAACTGAACAGTGGTAGCTGCGAATCCATCTGTCAGTTTCATTCAACCTAGAAAAAAACAGTTAAGCTTTTTTAAAACATATTGGACAGTTTTGCTGATCTATTTCAAAGTTCAATAGGAGGATTTAAAGAAATCTGTTAATATCAATACAGTATGCTACCTTGTCTACATTCAGTAGGAGTGTGGATCAAAAACACCCTGGTGAAAAGTGTCCGCGACAACACCAGACTTGTTTATGTCCCTTATAATCTCCACCCTCCCCTTAAAAACATCACATCTAATTTTCACATCCACCACAATGCCCAATCTGGGTCACACAAGCAGGACCCTAGACAGACCCCGCCACACACGCAAACAATCACAAACGTCACCCTTTATCACAGTCACTAATAGCCTCTGCATCCCAGACTATGACCAGCCAATCCTGTTAACTGTGACTGACCACTTTAGAGCAAGAAAGGCCACGATTGGTCACAGCCACCGTGGTAGGAAGCGGATTAGGGATCAACATAGCAGGGTTTCTCGAGTCAGACAATACATGTTGTGTGCGTGAGGCAACCATCAGTGTTCTTAACTTGTTAAAGAGCTGGAGAGTTTACAGGAGGAGGAAGCAGAGAACCCATAGATGAGAGATTTAAAATTCCAATTCCACTTTGAATCAGACCTCCAAAGCTCAGAGCTTTTTATCTTGTCATTAAAAGAATTTAGACCTTGTTAGGTTCAGCTCTAGGGATGTTCATCACCTTAATACACTTTGTAGTTGGACTTATGGCATCAACACCTGCAAACATGTCTGCAGACGATATTTCTTGCAGACGGCATCACAAGGTTTATCGAACACTTTCTCTGAGCTGTGGCTAAGACCAATATTTACTTGGAAATGGATGAAAAATAGATTGACCTCTCCTGCAGGGACTATGAGAAAATATCCGAGTAAATCCTGCTGTAAAAACCAATTTGTAAGGGAAATTTGGTCCAACTTGGGGCATGGGTTGGATGACCCTTGTAAAGCCAACTGATTCTCAAACGCTGTGTGAGGCCAAGGGTTAATCTGGATTCAGCTATCCACTGGTGCTATGAAAGCAGATTATGCTTTATTTTCCTACCCTTCGATTTAGTCAAAGATCCCACGAGTGCTTACAGGATTTACAAATACGTTAGGTGTGAAATGGTTTGAAATGAAGAAAAAAGGAACGTTTGGGTATGATAAACCTCCTGATCTAAATGATTTAATTAAAAACACTTTGAATAATTGAATGCCTTTTCTTTCAGTGCCCCTATTTCAATCTAGGGAATGTTTAAGGGAAGGTTTTTTATTTATTCAGCAAAGCACAACTCTATTGCATCCATGTAGAATATTTTAGATCGAATTTCTGCTTTAAATTTCGACCAGACAAGATTTATTTAATCCCAAGACATGATGTTATGAACGCTGACAGCCAGATATCATGTTTACTCTCTGCCTCAGATGCTTGGTCGTCTTTCGCTTGGTTCTACCATTTCACTCTGTTTTGCTATTTTCCGCTTCCTGCGAGTTAAGAGAGAATTGGAACGGCGAGATCATAAAGTGACACACACAGTGTATGCTGATTATGTGAGCCAGGTCAATGGGGATGACCTACTTCTTGGTTCTGCACCGTAGACTGCCAGAGTCACTCTCGTCAAATCACCCAATGGACCCGTGCAGCCAAATGTGTTTTTACGTAGCTTTAGAATGCTTTACTATCAAGACTGTTTGATTGTTAACGTCATTGACTGAAAGTAGTCTGCTATTCTGCAATAATGTAGAGAAGTGTATCTTTTTCCACTCAATTTGCTGGGCTAGTTGAAATAGTAATTTCCCTAGAAAGTTAAGTTTCCTTCGAAGAAGAGTTTAAAGAAAGCTGAATGTGAAGACGGGAGCAATTTTTAGCCTAAAAGAGGAGAAAGCAAATCATCTTACCCACAATTATAATCTTATAATAGTGCGTCAGTATTATGAATGCCCTCATGTTTTATTTAGACTGTAAAACCAAGCCACCCATGTCTTTTTTTCCCCATTTTAAAAAGAACACAGACTGTGTCGCCTTGGTATTTATTTATTTTTTTTCCACATTGTGCTCTTGTAAATCAGTTTTTAGAAAATGGACAGAGAGAGTACGTATGAAAGTTTTAGTAGCTTAAACTGAGTGGAAGCGAGAGCAGCTACCTTCATGGATTCCAAAGTTAATGAAAGATTTAAAAGTAAGGCTCAGAATTGTGGGGAAGATGGTCTCCGTATAAACGGGGAGAAAAAGGATCAAAAAGTTGAAATGGGGTTTTAATTTCCAGTGAGCTTTATTATTTGCTTGTCCTCAAGTCTTTGTTTGCAGGAAGCTAGTGGGTTAACTTAATATGAAAGGTAGTGTTGATTTTAGTCGAAAATGGATGGGTGAAGAACTTACAAACGTGCTACTGCGAAAGGTTATGACCTGACATTTATCAGACACATAGGTTTTTCTTCAATAAGCATTTGAGAGAGGCATCAAGGCAGTGATATTTATAACCCTCAAAATGGAAGTATTTTAATTTCACACTTCTGTAAAAGAAAAGTTTGAGGTATGACTGATAGTTTCTTGTCTGCTTCATCACTGCAATGTTACAGAGTTTGGAAAAGGTCAAGTATCAAGACTGAGCGGCAGCACATGTTTATTTTTGAATTAGTCATGATTATCTGTTTCCTGATCATTTTGCAATTGCAACCATTTAAGTTGAAAACTTTAAGAATAAAGGCAGTTAGACCAACTTGCCCTGGAGATATTGCTTATGTCATAGCAGATTATGATTACTACATGATAATGAATTTTAAAGTAGTTTATTCATAAATTGCTCAAATAGAAAATAGACAAAAAATAAAATAAAGAAAATAGTTGTGGAGTTTTTTTTAATACTCATTTCTTTACTCCGTCTATCAGCAGAAGTTGGTGTTAACATGTTGCTATTTTTCCGTTTAACTTAACGTAATGGTTACTGACATATGAAACCGTCCAAAATATTTGTTTACTTCGGGTCTAAAGAAAATGGCAACCTACATGGATAAAAAACGCAGAACGCTGTTCAGGACATGATGTATGAGGGTAGAAGGCGAATCGAGAAGGCTAGGAAAACGTATTAGGCAGGACGATATCTGATGTTTTACATTAATACATTTAAAAAGTAGGAAAGCAAGACAACCTGACAGATGTCTGATTAGACAATCAGGCTATTGCTTTGATTGTTACGGGGAGATCGGGACAAAAATCGGCCATGTGTACCAGTTTTTAAGTTAGAGCTGAAGGATGACATGACATCGGGTTTACTTTTATACGTTTTCATATTAAAATCACAACACTTGGGCAATTCATCATTATTTCAAACCTTAATCATGTATCATTTGGCATGAAAATATATTTGAAATATCACTGCGAGTGAGGTGTACTGTACAGATTTGATTAGTTATAGCGCTTCATCTTATGAAACACATTAAACTTCATATATAAAGCCTACCTAATTTAATCCAAGGCATATTTACATTGTCATTATGGGGAGAGGTATAATGTTTGGACTAGCCTATAAGTGATTTGGTCCGGATTTGATTGGTCCGAACTCCCGATCTTGGAAGCAGACTGAGGCAGCCCACAAAACATAAAACATCTGGATTGAGGCCAACTGCTGCAAATGTTTGTGTGTTGTTTTGCAGTGTATATCTGTTGACACAATTCATTGTAAACTCATTTGTATAATTTTACATTCTTAAGTGCATATTATATGGTCTTGGCCTTTTGAAAAGTGAAGACAAAGTGCAGCTCTTTGCAGCACATGCTCTCTTTCTGGCTGACCATCGGTGAGCACTAACACTACTTTGGCCAACTCCGTCCTCTTCATCCACCCAACTGTCCGCATTTTTAACGGGATTATGGGTGTGTGAGTAAAAAGGTTGAGTGATTGAGCCACTGTACCTCTAGCAGGAGCCAAGAGACTGCTACAACTTAAATACGTCACCTCTCAGAATGCATTGCAACATGTATTACAATGGCAGCATATGAGTAAATTAATATTTCAAAATGTATTGTAAGGATCCCGTTTTTTACAGCCAAAGCAATATTTCATTAACACGTTCCCTTTCAGCTAGCATTTTTCTGTCCCAGATTGACTCTTAAAACACATTATTGGAAGTTTGTGGAACATTTAAATCTCAGTGTTAGTAATAATGGGTCGAATCCCAGGAAAGAAACAAAAAGAAAAAGGAATAGGGTCAGAATAGGCATGACTTTTATCCTTTTTGGCTAAACTTATGAATACTAAAATTAATTCATAGTATTCACTTTACAACAAGGTTGGAAACAATGTTTTGACTATTTAAAATGTAACCAGCTAATATATTTTGAAAATAAACCTCTTAAAAAAAACAAAAAAACACCTTCACATGTAAGCTACATAAATATGGCTACATGAATATCAAAGCATTAGCTATGAGCAAAATTTCTTCATCATTAATGTTACATGTCCTGGGAAAAGTGATGTAAAAATAATATATTTAAACAACATTTGTTTACATTTTAAATATCTATTTAAATATCCATTTTAATATATTTTCTGAGGAGTTATATTTCTTTAGCAAATGCTACTCTATGCTAGCTGGCATTCTTTCGAGTTGCTAGCCTTTAAGAGATGGACCTAAATGCTAATATTTGTCTCATATCCAGAGCTTACTTCATGATAGTGAGGAAATACCAGTTATTATTTAACCTTCATGTCCAAAACCATAGAGTCAAAGAGAGAACTGGCTGAACAAATGAATACTGAAAGAACTGACAGAAATAGGGAGTCTGCTTAATGCAATGGTAAAAATAGCCATTGTCAGATCAGCTTTCAAGACATATCCGTTTTATTTATTCTGAAAAGGAAGGACAAAAGCTGAAAATAGATTTGCTTCATACAAAAGTTCAATGCACATCAGGGTTTATTCATGTTGTGTTGAAAAGTATGTAAATATAACACAAATATCGCCAAACAGTATGCAAGGAGTCATGTTCCAAGCTGCTTCTGCTTGAAGAGAAGCATCATTTTTGCTCATATGCAGAAGCTGCAGGGAAAAGGAGGAACAGCACTAAAGGATTCTTCCACTACTCATTCAGCCTTGCATTGCCCCCCACTGAAGAGCAGCGGTACTGACATTTCAGTGGTACAAGCACAGCAGAAGCCTTTCACACATGTTGGTGGCTCTAACAGTCATGGGGCATAAATTGATGTTGGCAAAAAACAAACAATAGGGGGCTTTTTTTTCTAAATCAAATTCTGCCTCCTCTGTGAATGGCCTCTCTTTCATTCCTGCTTTCCTTTTACACTCCTCAAGTTTTCTGCATCCTTTTCTTTGCTCCTTCCTTCAGTCCTCCTGCTTCTTCTACTTTGTGCTCCATCACTTCAATGCATGGTTCAACAGCGTCACCTACAGTACGGTGTACTTGGAGGCATTACACCCAGTCTTATCTTCCAGTGTTTATTTGTGTATTTGTGTTTAAATGAACATAAATTTAGGTTTGTTTGTACTTGACAGGATAAAATTGATTTATGTGCCTTTTGGCTCCCTTGCTATCCATCTTGTTACTGCTTAGAATGTTTAGAATCAAGGCTGATTATACTAAAACTAGAACTTTTAGATAAGAGGCATTGCCATCTTCATTAAAGTTGCCAGTTTTTGCCTTCAAGTTTTGAGAATACCGTAAACTTTTGTTTTGTTTTGTTTTGGATTTGCTGTTACAGCTCAAAAAATAATTCACATTTTGCCTGAATGGTTTGTGACCTCATTTTTTTCTCATACATGTCCCTTATTCTCCCACAATTTGGTAATTTGTTGTTTTTTTTTCAATTTCCCAAATTTGGTAAGAGGAGATCAGGTGTTTTTTTTTTTGTTTTTTTTACAAATGTTACATTTTAGGAGTAGGTTATAAGATTCTGTGATTTTCCTGTCCTTGATTCTTTAACATTCTCTTGCAACACTACCAGGAACATCCGTCACTACACTAAAACTTTATTCTGACTTTTATAGTGGTTTAAATTATTTTATTATCCCTATCTTTATGTATAAAATGATGCACTGCAGACATATCTTGTCATTCCTAGCGTATATTGCTTATACCTCAATATAAGTGAAAAAAATCTTGCAAGAAAAACTCACGAAATGCAACTATTTATTGCTACAGATCTCTTTATTTTGCAGAATCCTCCCACAGTCGTAGTATTTTAATGTGTGCAAGCTTCCTTTAATCTATTATCTGCCTCAGCAATTCATCAGCACAAATTACTGTTATCTGCCCTCAAATATCACAGCCTCTAAAATTACTTACACTGCAGAGAGCCCAAGTGAGGATGGTTTATCGTGCAGCACTTGTTGGGTTTTTCTTTTTCTGCTTTTCCTTTGAGGTTGAGAGGAAATCATGCATAAAGATTGATAGCGAAAGAGCAGATAAGGAGAGCAGTAGTCTAACCAAGCCTTAATCTCAGTCAACAGTGACATCTGCTGAAAATGCCACACGCTGGAGATAAGAGCAGGATTTATTTTCCTGCCTAGAAACGCATGCATTTGATTCATGAAGCAAACAAATAATTTTTTATTCATTGCCTTTTTTATGCTTTGAAAACATCACTTATTAAAGAGTGGGAGTGTGTAGTGATGGAGCTGATGTTTCTGTCCAACAGTAGGTCACTTGTAGAGAAACACCCCTCCTCCACATTGTGTCATCACAGTTGTTTTCCATGTTGTCCTCCAGCGCTCTGCCAGTAGCATCATTGATTTTGCTTGGCACTGTCTCTCTGAATTTGATGAAGTCATTGTATGTGGTGAAGCAATGTGCTCCAATTTTACTGCGATCTTTATCTGTAGAAATGCACTTTTCGAAAACCTCCAAACTGAATTTGGCTCCAATTTGCAAAAACTGCATTCAATGTATAGTTTTCCACCTTCATGGCATAGACTTACTATTCAGAATTTAGAGGTCAGTTTACAGTCTAAAAGATTAACCAATTGTTTTTTTTCCAATAAAACTAGTAAATCATCTTTTATAAATCATTATTTCTTCAGTCATTGGCAAATATAGAGTGCACAGCACTATACGAAAGCCTTAAAACCACTCTTCATTTTTTTAATTATTTGCTTCAAGTCACCAGATCTCTTTAAAATCTTTTAAAAAAGGAAACTGAGCAATACTTCTCCAGGCTTTCTGAACACATGTCAAAGGTTTTCTTTGGACATTGCTTGCTTTTTCACTCCTTTTCAGTCCAGCTCTTGTGCATACTCATTTTCAAAAGAATGTGCCTTTGTTCAAGTCATAATTAAGACCCATTAAAAACCCATTTTGTTTTGTGTATTCCTATTCTGCACCACTACACTGACTACCAAACTTTTTTTTTAAAGAAAGTTTTGTCTCATGATCATGTCCAAAAAGAAAACTATGAGAAAATGTTTAACTTGCCAAATGATGCAACAACTGGACTGAAAATCAGTGGCAACCAGTCTGATGGAGTGATGGATACATCACAGAGCCAGAACCACATTATTGGAACAGTGTGGGATCATCCTGTCCAACTATTCCTGACTTCTTAAAGAATTGGCCATGTGTAAGAGGGTTCAGAACAAATGTTTTAATCAGTCCATTTATGATTATATTGCTTTCAACTGAAAGTTTTAATATTGATGTTAGATATATATAACTGGAAAAGGAGTGGCTTTAGAGATTTTAAAAAAGCAGTGTCTGCAGTTTTGGAAGTTTCTGCCTCATGTACCTACTCTCTGTAAAAAAAATTGTCATCAATCATCACTAACTGAAATTACACCAAAATAATCAGACTTGTTTATTTTCTTCCATCCCTTTGGGTGCAATTTGCAAAAAAACAATGCGAGAGCATTTCATACGGACTAAATTTGGCGCTGCCTACATCTTCATTAAAACAAGACATGCGGAAAAGCTCAGCTGTTCTTTTTTGCCTCATGTACTTCTGTTGGAACCACATTGTTCAATTAAAAAAACATGAAAATGTTCCTTTCTGCACGAACATCTCTGAAACCCTAGGCCCGGGAGACCTGCTGACAGAAATTGAGAATGAGCCACTCTACAGAAGGAATAAGTTGTGCACTAATTACTAAGCAACTGCAGCTGTGGCTCCAGCTGCTGCAGCAAATATCAAAACGTCACTCCCACTTCCATAAATATTATTGCTAAAACCTTTTATTTCACCTGGAACATAAAGATTTAAACTAAGATGTTACCTCCCAAGTAGAAATTGGGTCTCAACCCATTTAAAGTCTTTCTTTGCAGTGAAATATGTACCAGTACTGGCTGCCAATTTGCTCCAGCAGCCATAAAGTATCACTCACTTCCACGACTGCAAACCCATTAAAGTGAGTAAGTAACTGGTGTGGAGGCAATACAGCAGCAATACAATTTTAAGAACTTCCCAACAAAGTTTTCCTTGAAGCTCTAATGTGATGCTGCAAGATGGCAATCTTATTAATCCAAGCTCAGCCAAAACCCAAGTGTCGCTGCCTGCAGCAGCAGTCAGTAACAATAAGTATCATTAAAGGGTAAAAAATGGGTCAACAGCATCCCTTCTTCCGATGCTAATGGGGACTGATGCCATCCACTGACTGGATTGGAAGATTTAGATTCCGGTGTTTTCATAGATCTATGAGGTTGACACCATTATCTCTGCAGTTCACACAAACTTGCTTTCCCCATGTCCACTTAGTGGCCTGCTATTTTGAGATGTACTGTATGCCCCTCCAATAGAGCAATGATAGGCAATCCTTTTCACGTTATTTAAACACAAATCCCTGTGCTTTCTTTCCCCTCTTTTCTCTCTGTTCTCCTCCTATCACTTTGTCTTTGGCCTCCAGACAGCTGAGCGGCTATTCTGGATTTCGCTGACACTGCGCCTGGTCCCGCCTGGCCTTTTCTGAGGAGGATGGACACTCTGGAGTCAGAGCTGACCTGCCCAATCTGCCTGGAGCTCTTTGAAGACCCGTTGCTGCTCCCCTGTGCCCACAGCTTGTGCTTCGGCTGCGCCCATCGCATCCTCGTCTCCCACTGTGCCACTAACGAATCTGTTCAGAACATCGGGGCTTTCCAGTGCCCGACTTGTAGATATGTCATTTCCCTGAGTCCGGAGCGTGGACTAGAAGGACTTAAGAGAAACGTAACCTTGCAGAACATCATTGATAGGGTCCAACGAGCCTCATCTTCGGCTGGGCTCCCTCTACCGTTGCCATTGCCCGGCCTACAAAGCGGGCCCAACTCTCCCTGTGAAGAAGGGAGCAACCGACTGGCACTGGTCCCTGTCAGCGCCGCAATGTCCAGCCCGGGCACTCCTCCGGAGCCGGTGCAGTGCCAGTTCTGCGAGCAGGACCCGCCACAGGATGCCGTAAAGACTTGTGTAACGTGCGAGGTGTCGTACTGCGAGGAGTGTCTCAAAGCAACACACCCCAACAAGAAGCCATTCACAGGTCACCGCCTCATCGAGCCAATGCCCGACTCCCACCTCAGAGGGCTCCAGTGCCTGGAGCACGATGAAGAGAAGGTGAACATGTACTGTGTCAGCGACGATCAGCTGATCTGCTCGCTGTGCAAACTGGTCGGACGGCACAGGGACCACCAGGTGGCAGCACTAAGCGACCGCTATGAAAAACTCAGGGTAAGCATACTCAGGGTAACATACTGCTGCTTCCAGAGAAATTGGACTCAGACTAATTACAGATCAGGAAATAGAGCCTCCGACATTCCTTATCTTGCACTCAGAGTTCATTTTAAACTTGAATTCCATTCTGCTCTGAAGGATGACTTTTCCTATTATCCTTATACAGGTATCTAACTCGATTATCAAGCGAGATTTAATCATTTCATGCTGACTTATTATCTCTCCTGAATAATTAAGCAATTAGCATAATCATTGCACTGTGCTTGAGAGCCTAGAAGGGTATTCACCGGCCTACAAACAGAGGTAATGTGGGGAATGTCATTAGTGACAAGGCATGGTGTCTTCATTGAGGTTGCAGGTTAACGAGTGTCACTTGCCTGCTGGGTACAAGTGTGCTTAATTTAGCATGGCTATTGTAGGGCCTTAGAGGTCGCTTGTATATGCGCATATGGGCCTGCAGTTGAGGAAAATAAGTATGTGCTGCTGGTGCGTTTTTGAGGAACTTAAATTTGATATGCTGATGACTTTAATAGATAAAAAATAATAACTTAAGTTCCAGATCTTCAAAAGTCAGTTCAATTTATCTGAGCTCTGCTGGCAAATGAAAGCCAAACGTTGTAGTTGGTCTTGTACTCTCAGAGAGCCAGAGTGAGTCTGGGTCAATACTTTGTCTGGAGTATCTGCGCTTGAGTCAGTTAGAGGTAATGATGGACAATGCCAAGTTATTGTTTTGTGATGATCACAGTATTTGTGTCAAACATGTGATTGCATGCATCACTGGATCTGAGCGGGATATTCAGTGTATATGCTAGCACGTGAGAGGTGCATACCCACTCTCTTTAAAGCCCAGGGACTGATGTGTTTAACATTTTCAGTTAGTTTGTAGGATAACTATTTGGTGTGTTTTTAAAATGTGACTTCAAATTTGACAAGCAGATAAACTTAGCCCCTACATCCATTTGCATGACTTTGAGAGAAGGATTCGTGGTTTGATTACATGTGTTTACACTGGACTTTAAATTCTTTATATGTTGGTGTTGATCAGTCATTGCCTGTGTTGGCCTCTTTACATTGGCTTCCAGTACGTTAGGAGGATCCAAATCAAAATTTTATGACTTGTTATTAAGATTCTCAAAGACATAGTACCACCTTACCTGAAGTATGAAAGCCTAATAGTCCATCTAAATCACTAAGGTCTATGAACTAGTTACTTTGGATGTTTCTACACACAGGCTAAAAGATAGAAGCAATAGAGCCTTTTCACTTTTGGCTCCCAACTTCCGTAATGGCTTGTCATCTTGCTTTTTAAAAGTTTTCCCTATTAATTCGACCATTTTAATGTTTATTTGAACCTATATTCATTGCCGCCTTAGTAATTGTTTAGTATTTTATGCTCATCCAGATTGTGTAGCACTTTGGTCAGCTGTTGCTGTTTTTGATTATTCTGTAGAATATAATCTGACTTGACTAGTTTCCATGGTGATGCACCCTGGTAAGAGGTGAAACAACTCGCTGACACAAAAAACTTCAATTTGGACCCAAAATCTGCCATCATGGGGCAGAACAAAGAGTTGACTTCCACCGTAATGTAAACTTCAAAAGGGCCCAGTTTGACATTTCTAATTCTTTATAATCCTTCAAAAAAGTAAGTATAGTACAGTATATAAGAATAATAACCCCATCTGATAATAAATAATCAACACCCACTATTTTCATACTTATCAAAGACTATATTTTTGTATAGTGATTTAAACATGTTTATATGGGGACATTGCTTCATCATCCAGGTCATTCCACAATTTAACCCCACATACAGACACACAAAAACTCCTTCTAGTGGTCTT